>JALIZH010030225.1:0-22015 GCA_030522465.1 Rhipicephalus appendiculatus | reverse complement strand
TTATTACCAATGGTCGCAGCTGTGCCCATCTTCCTTCTTGCCGTGACGTATTCCCGTGACTTCCTGATTCCTGGCGGGAGTTTCTGACACTTTCGTACTGACGGCTTCTTGTGCACCTAAGCGTACTCAAGCTCACTGCATCAATTTTTCAGGCTGATATGAATTTATTCCGTTTTACCAATGGTAAAAAATGGCTTTTTGATACTACTGCCGCTGCCACATCTCTTTCTAATGCTGATATTGTCGCGTCCTTGCAGAAAGTAGTAGATAGTTATTCCAGTCTTCCTTCTGGATGCGCAGTTCTAATTCCTGCGGCCTTTGTTGACGATTAGGGTGCCTTTTTGCACAGAGACAGTTGAAACAACATTGAATGAAATTATGACTACATTCGAATTACTTTTCCACATCGGGAAGTGGATTAAATCGAGATATCGCGACCCTTTAAAATCTAAAACTGAAACTATCGACACCCAAAAGCTACTTCGACATTGTATTTGCCGCTAACCAACGAATGCGCATGCGAAAAGTCTGCAATTGCTGCCCGCACATGGAGCCTGTTGCACCATCCGTATATTGCGCCTCCCACATCAGGGCTATGCAGGCCAGGTAGACGTGGATGCCAAGCTATGGGAGGCTGGCGGTATGCAAAGATGAGGAGAACAAATGCAGTGATCGTGCGAAACGAGGCGGTAAGAAAGCTACAAAAAAACAGTCAGTGCCATATTTTGCATAACGAATGATATAACGCGAGCAGCCACTGCGGTGTTCCTGGGGAAGAGCTTACAGGAACAATAGACTACCACCGCCCATATCGCAATGTGGCACTTGAAAGCGCGACCGGCTGTTGAGCCCACTCTGTAGGTAGGTGCGGCATCCAGCATCATCAATTTAAATACAGGGCCATGAGTGAGGTAGCTATCTATTTGGGATAGTATTAGTGCGCGCGATTAAAGAAAAACCACTTTGTGTCGAAATTCGAAAGCAATCGCCACTTTATCGCTAACTTACTTCAGGAAGAATTTTGTTTGAGAGGGTTTTATGCCAGCTAGCTTCGTTGTGAAAGCCTCTGGCAACACTGCAATTTATGGGAACTTACTGGGAAATGGACATTCATTCGTTAGAACGGAAACTTCCTGAAACCGGGTTTCGTTGGAATGAGTTTTTACTTTATGGCAGATCTTCAAACTAAGACTTGCAATTCTTCAGATGTTTCGGCTGACAGGATTAATTCTGCGAAGGGTGTCGCTGTCGCTATCGCTATCGCTACCGACAGTGTTTGCAAGCCGTAATGAAAAACTTCACAGATACTTCAGGCTTGAGTACATGGCAAATTTTTTTTAGGAATAAGTAATAATGATAAATGGTCAATATGATAAAATTCTCAGCCACTTATCTGCCGCCATGACCAAGAAATTTCAAATATGAAAAAGAGGGTGCAGAAACTGAGAAAAAAACATGCCACAAGCTGTGCGTCAAATAATGTTAACCCGAGATCATTGAACTCGCATAACACAGTCTTAAGCTAAACGTTCAGTTCCATCGCATTATGGTACCTCCAAAAAATCATTTGCTAAACATCAATGCATGAGCTGGAAAACTGGGTTTTCCTAGACTTCTCAACAACGACGTGGTTTCTGTACAGAAAGTGCGTGCTGTTAGCAAGCGCGAGCCCAGAATTGTAGTTTACTTTCAGAGCAGCCCGTAAAGGAACAATTTCCGAGCAAGCGACATGTACTAAACAAATTAACGGAAATGTGTTACATTCTTCAGAATCTGATGAAGTTCAACAGAATTCTCCTTTGAGCGACCCAAGCCAGGGCCAAGGCCCGTGGCATCCGTGGCACAATAATGGCAAATTATTCATAAAAAAAATTGGATGCAGACGGAGCAATCATTGTGCATAACTTTGCCAAATTAAAGAGAATAGAATAATTCCTCTTGTATTCTGAGTGTTTTACTGCATTTCGGTTTGAATTTCAGCCAAGCCAACTAGTGAATATAAGAGCTCGGAGAATTTCACACAATATGCAAATATGACTACTCACACTACGAAAATGTTCTCTCAGATTGTATGATCCCCTGTAAACAGGGAAACACAACTGGGGCTATTTTTCAATCATCGAGAATAGGCGTTGAATGTTATTACCTTAAAAAACGTGGTATGCTGAAACAAGCTGTGTTTTGACTAGGCTTGCATATCAATATTTTCTTTAACCCTTAAACGCCCATAAGGTATATATTGTAAATTTTAATGCAATATTCTTTGAAAACACTGTTTGTTGTCCAAGAACATAATGCAATGTCAAACGTTTACTAATACGACGCTAAAAAATTATTAGGGTGGGAATATACTTCCCTATGGGCCTTTGGTAGTACCCAACTTGACGTTGAAATTATAAAAGGATGGCCCGGAGGAAATGTGAACATTGCACGTAAAGCAAGCAGTCTTCGACCTCTTGTCATCATGTTCACTTGAGCAGCACCGGCAGCGTTTCAACAGCGTTTGAAGGTTGCTGTTGCTCAAGGAAAATGCAATACATGTGAATGTGGTACTTCTTCTGGTACACCGAATGTTTTTTCCTGACACCTCGGAAGGCCTTCGGGGTGTGTGCGTTGCTGCCCTTTAGCTTCCACTGTATCCGTTCAGAAGACCGAGGAGCCAACGCACCACATTGGAGTGATATGGTCCTTGCCTATTGCATCACCATTCTAGCAAGTAATTATGAACAATGGTTCGTCAGCATCATCATCTTTCTTGCTGTCAGAAGTATTGTTTACATCATCAGGTAAAGAAAAGTACAAATGCAGGGCCTCCTCAACGGTCTAGCACATTTCCATCTACAGAAATTGAAAATGGCACCCCGAGGAGTAGCATCGTGCAAGGCCCATAGGGAAGTATATTCCCATTGCATAACTACAATTGAAATGTCGATAACATCAATACCTCGTTATATAAGGCTCTAAAAGCGAACCACATGATAACCCTACCATTGAGGCATTCAATAAATGCGTTTGCTCACTTTCTCACGGCGACAAATTTATTCATTACGAAGTTATTGCATCTAGTGAAAACGCGTGCGGCGAACTCCCGCGCAGAGAGAAAAGGGCCGGTAGCGCCAACAAGAACTCTGGCACCGGGTAGCTAGTTGCGTCAAATTCGCTAAATTTTTTTTCCAGTTGATTCTAAAGCATTACTTTAGATGTAGTAACGATATGAGGTCGGATGAATTAGGCATCTTGGAAATGGAGGCGTTGAAATGTGGTGGGAAATATGTTCCCTACAGGCGTTTAAGGGTTAAAATGGAAGAGCTAGCAGAGAAGAGCGTGTATTGTTTGTGAGGTAAGCGGCCACCTTAGTCGATGCACGGCAAGCTCAGGCATGCACGCCTACCGTGCAATGCCTGGGTTGAGGGGTTGATCTTCGCGACATATCGACTGATCGATTAAACCTTTGTGGAAGCTGTAGTGGTAAACATACACCTGAACATGATATACGGTAAATCATGAGCAAAGATGGCGGTAACATGCGCATGGTAAACACTGCTAATGGATATGCACTCTTTGAAAGCGTCGTTATTTGAGGAAAGAAGTGGCAAGCTGTGCGCTCCCAAGTAACAGGATTACCTACGTCCGTGCTCACTGATACACTACAAGAGAGCTTTTAAGCAAAGCAAGATTTCTTAGTTTGAGAGGTTAGCGCGCGACGGCATTCCGCTTCCCGTTGTCCTGTGTCTCTGCGCCAAAGCCCCCACATGCACGACACACTCCCTTCTTGTGCATTCCTCGCTGCAGTGAATCGCATGAATAAAAGCCCAGCCCACACATATGTGCGGGTCTGTTTTCTGGGTCAAATGCTCCAATTTACAAGTTGAACATTTGAAAACTTAATTGCAATAGAGCAAACATTAATAGTTTTTGAGCAAGTTAGCAGTTTTTCTGTTATATTTTTCTCGGGCAGGAAAGGGCTAAAGAAGTGAAACCCACCAAAGCTGTGAATATCTGTGGGTAAAATTTTCATTTTTAGATTCCTGTTGCACTTTGTTTTGCCCTGTGGGTGAGATCCAACTCGTGAAATGACGATGTAGGGTCACCTCATTTCAGTACTGTTAACACTGAGGAATGGCTATTGACGCACCACGACCGTACGAACATGTAAAACAAATTTTAGTATCGGGGCTGCTTTCGATGTGCATGTAAGTGCTTTCCTTATGTGATCACTAATTTTATTAAATTTTTCTGTGTATTACTACAACACTGCATTATTTCGCTGCAATGTTTGACCGCAGCTTATGACATCGAGCGTGTTAATTCAGTAACTTCTTAACACATTTCCTTCTTATAAAAGCTATATTTCGTTCACACATCAAGAATAATTATGTAAGATACATGCCAATCTTTTATTCCTTCTTCATGCAATATTCAGACGATTTCTACTCGATAAGCTTTACACAAGACGTGAATGTCCATTCAATTTCCACGTCGTGTTTCCTTCCACCTAATGGGGGTGGCCATTTCATTTCGGCATGGTGCTGCTTTCCGTAAGATGCGGATTTCTGCGGCTTTCCGCATGATGCGAATTTATGCGGCTTTCCATCGGATGCGGATTTCCGCATAATACGGCTTTCCATAAAATGCGGATTTCCATATCATTTCCGCATAATACGGCTTACATATTCCAATAATTCCGCATCTACAGTTTCCGTACATAGGGAACGTTTCAGTAGGGTATTCTTTTTAGCGTAACGTTGTGGAATAAAGAAAGCAATTGTTATCTGTGTTGACGCAAGATTAAACATTTCAATTGGTACCTCTGATCGCCGCCACATATGCACAACATGCCCGTTTAGTCGTTTGCCTGCATCCATAGTGCCACCTTGCTATACTTTTCTTCTTTTTAGCGTAACGTGTGGAATAAAGCAGAGTAATTGTTTTCTCTGGTGACAATAGACTGGACGTTTCGATTGGTGTCTCTGACCACCAGCATCTATGCGCAAGATGACCACTTAGATGTTTTCTTGCTTGTATGCTGCCACCTTGCTATACATTTATTGTTTTAAGCATAACGTGTGTAATACAGCAGAGCAATTCTTCTCTGCGTTGACGTAAGATTGGACATTTAACTTGGTGCCTCTGACCGGTGGCATCTATGCGCAAGATGACCGCTTAGAGGTTTGCCTGCTTGCATGGTCTCACCTCACTGGGATTTTCAATGCGAAGCATTTCTTAGCGAACTTCGGCGACTTTGAGCGTATCTATCTATCTATCTATCTTTCTATCTATCTATCTATCTATCTATATATCTATCTATCCGCCTCCGACTTTGTGCTCTCCTGGCCGTATCGTTAATGGGTTTTATACCAAATTTAGTATGGCATAACATGAGTGTATGACGAAGATAAATGGCTGGTCATATCATGAAAATCATGATTAACTTGTCATGAAAAGTATGATTTACATGCCCCGCTCATGGCGCGTTCGTAGAGGTTTCGTTAGCTTAATAGTATCCACCAAACTTGGGACTGAGTGACGTGACTGTATGACGAACATAAATGACAGGTGGTAATTTGCAAATAATGACGTGCATGTCATGAATAACATGATTTGATTTACATGCCACGCTCATGGCGTGCTCGCGGCCGTTTCGTTAGCTTGATATACACCAAACTTGGTATTGAGTGACGTGACTGTATGACGAACATAAATGACAAGTAGTAAAATTTAAATCATGACATGTCATGAGCGACATGACTTGCATTCCACGCTCATGTTGTTTTCTTTTAAGCGTAACGTGTGGAATAAAGCAAAGCAAATGTTTCCTTGTGTGGACGCAAGATTGAACATTTTAATTGTTGCCTGTGACCACCTGCATCTATGCACAAGATGACCGCTTAGACGTTTTGTTCCTTGCGTGGTGCCACCTTGGTATACTATACAATTTTTAAGCGTAACGTGTGGAATAAAGCAGATCAATTGTTCTCAGTGGTGACACAAGATTGGACATTTCACTTGGTGATCTTGACCATCGGCATCTATGCGCAAGGTGACCCCATAGACGTTTGCCTGCTTGCATGGTGCCACCTTCCTATACTTTTCTGCTCGAATTACAAACCACTGAGTTGCGGTTGGTAGCGTCAGTTGCCGTAGAAGCTGAAATGGCTGAATAACGACTAGCATTGTTCAATCCTCACATAATTTTTCCATCTACCCACGCTAATAATGTCACCAAAATTTGCCAGTTACTGTTGTTGGCACCGCAGACGGTCGTGAAACGGCTCGAAACCTACCACCACAACATAAAAACTGCACAACAGAGCAGTGCTGCATGATCTCAGAGGCTGTGCTGTGTTTATATTTGTATTGTGCAGCACAAGACAGATGGTGCCGTGTCACATATTTCATGGCTTAACTACATGCTTTCCTAAATATGCGCGTACCGATTTCCTGCTCTATACCGCAGCGGGAAAAGGAACTAGGAAAAGGAATATCGAGCATGAATTATAAGGTCAGAAGATATACCAAAACAATTTTTTCATGCTTCTGCGGCTGAAAAAACTTGCCAGAAGAAATACCAATAGCTTTTGTTCACGTGCCGAACTCTCACATGAACTGTGAAATGCACTTCACGTCTGATATTCACACTCCACGGGAGATGGCAGCACAATTCTTATGTTAAGTGCTGATAACTAAGAGAATTGGTCTGGCAGCGTCGCATTCCCGACTGGGTCTCTCGCGCCCTGAATAAAAAATTGCCAGTGGCATAACTCAGTTATGCCTTGGTGTGCGTAGCGAGAGGTACTGGACAGATCGAGTTGAGCGTCCGCAACAGCTTTGCGGACGCCGCCTGCCATAGGAAATGGCTGGCAGGCGGCGTCCGCAGTGCAGCAGCGGACGCCAACAGAATGCCTATTGTTTATCTTGGTTCTCTGTATGATTACGCTTCTCGAGACGTGCGGCTTGGTCTTCCTCCGTCTCCTCGGCTCGCTGTCTCCTTTTGGAGCCGTCATTCGTTCTTTACGACGAACGCTGGCTTCTTTCAGTCTCTCAGACTCACTTTCCATATCTGGCGACGAATCCCACTGAGCCCCCCCATTCTATATGTATGATGCAACATCCTCTATATATACGAGGCTCCTCCTCCGTTAAGTTTGAACTGTGCGACTGAACGCGGACAGAGTAGAACACTCACACAAACACAAAGCGCTGTCTTTCAACTGGAAACGCGCTTGCAACGGGGTTTCACTGGCTCCTCCTGTGACGTCATGCCAGGTGACGCCGCGAGCGGTGCGGCCACCGGCCACAGCGAAACGGCGAGAATACGGCCAATGTAGCTCTCGCTACGAAAACGTTAATGGTCGTGTGCAAAATATGGGGCGCCCTGCAAGGGAAGGTTAAAGGGAGAAGAGATATTAATTACAATTTTGTTGTCCATATGGTGCCGACGTATGCTTGTTTCATTTTTAAGGGCGAAGCTCCTATAGCCGGGGCTATGTCCCTGGCGCCGTGTACACTAGATGGCGATGACGATGACGCTGCCATCATGTCAGCGTCATCTGCTGAACGCTAGTTCACATTGCTCCCCGCTAGAGGCGCAGCTGTGCTGCCGCGCTAGTTCGATGACGATGACGCTGCCATCATGTCAGGGTCATCGGCTGTGTTATAACTGAAAGGGCGCAGGCTAGATGGCGCGCCGCCATCTTCGCCGGGAGCTCAGTCAGCGAACATCTCCACGCAGCTACTCATCAGGAACAAAGAACCTAGAGGCAAAAGCAGCGGCGCAGCTAGCACCACACATGATGTCCCGTTACGATCTCTGGTGCAGCTCGTACGACTGTAAGCGTCCCATCACCATCAGAGGGACCTGTATCGACATCACCACGTACTTCACTGACCACAAAGCTGTAATCTTCAAAGGGAAAGGGTTTACAGAGCTCATTGGGAACAACCCTTCTTCGTGGTCCGTAAGGTAAAATATTGTCACGTGGGTGTGACGTCGACGAAGGCAGCAGGCGACGTGTTTAAGATGAAACTGTTTATTAGGCCGAACTTGTGACCGGTAAACGGAAAGTAAGATTACAGCAATACACGCTGGCACTGATAGCGGCGAACAGAGCGTCGGCCGTCGATCAAAAAACTGAACATCGTTGGAGCGCGCCGGCTTTTAAGTGCGAATGCACTTTATAAGCGACCCTGAATCCGCCGTCATCCGCGCTCCTCCTCCTCTCCCCCTAGCAACGGCGCGAGGAGCGGAGAGGAGCGTCTGTAGCAACGGCGCAGCGACGTCACGCCCCACGTGACTGCGCGCGCTCCCGCCCTCCGCTCCGTGGCTGTCTTACACCGTGCTCTCGACCGTTCGCTGGCTGGGCGCCTCTTGCTCTTCGCCGTGGCCAGACGCGGCGGTTGTGTTAGCGTCGCTTGCGTGGAGTGGCCCCGTGGTGGTTCGTGGGCCCTCAGACACAGACAGCCAAGACAAGGACAAGAAAACATTTATCGACATCACACAAACACAAACAAACACTCTGATTAGCTGTACAATCCAATGCCGCTTCTATAGCTCAGTCCTGCAGTCCTTATGCTATCCGCGTCCCCACTATTAGAAGTCTATGAAGTCCGTCGGGTACCACTCTCGCTACCGGTGCGACGATGTCGACGACGCAACCTCGCCACAGGAAGGTTGTCAAGTGCACGGGAGCTCACAGACCATCAGCTGCTCGTGTCGGAACAGGTGGGCCCACGCTGCGGCCGACGTAACACCGAAGTCACGCCTGCAGTAGTCGGTTGCGCCGGGCCGGCTCCGACGTGGCACCGTGGCCACGATCTCGGCGACTGGTTGTGCCGGACCCAAGTCTGCACAGGATCAGCCGCTCGCCCTGGCCCGCACGCTCGTCCGCCACAGGAACAGCATGTCAGGCCCGGCCCGGAACCGCCACTCGCCTCAGGAACACGACACGCTCGTCCCGGCTGGTTTGGTGACACCGGCTCGGTCCGCTCGGTCCCTGAGGCCCAACGTCTAGCGCTCTTGCTCGCTCGCAAGCTGGCCACGTTCTCTCAGCACGTCGATGTTCTTCAGCTCACGCGCTCACGTTCGTCTGACGTCTCTCGCGCGCACTCCTTCGTCTTCGTCGGTTTCGTTTTCAGTTACTAATTACGTCCTCTTACTACATTCCCCCCCCAACTTTCAGTACGTTGTGCCGCGGATGACGTTAGTCAGGACGCGAAACAACGAAACACAAGCAATAACAAAAAGAATCATCGAGCACATGCAAAAACATGTCATCATTGCAAACTTCCTATCACTACTCAAACACCGGTGACCACTTGTTTGGCACACACTGGCACGGACGGTCAAATGCGCTCATCGCACGTTAAACACGATCTGCGTTTGCAGAATATTCGAACTTACACACCTGCACACGGCACATCACCACGGACACGCACACACTAAGCACACAACGCACGTTTCACAGCAGATGTCTTGTCTTCACCTTGTCCTCTTGGCGCAGTGACGACACCACACCATGCTCCAGGTAGTCGTCGTTACGGGGTGCTGTCACGCCGCTTGTATGTCTTAGTCCTATGGCGTCGAAAGTGATTCTTGAGGAGTAGTTGTTGAAGCGATGGCAGAGGCGGCGATGGCGACTGATGCATCGGGGCACTGAGGCTGTCCGTGCCATCACTGTGGAGCATGAATACCCCCGGCCGAGATGGAATGAAGCGGCTGGTATTGTCTCGCTCGAAGTAGCCGTGTCGCCTTGCTCGTCCACGTGTTCTTGCCCTGGGCGTCGTGTCAGAAGGCAACCATGTTTTATCTTGCGGGATAGGAATACCGCTGAAGTCGATAGCCGGAGTCGATAACCGTGGAGTCGATAGCCGTGGAGCTTCAGATGCAGATGCCTTAGATTGCCATCTCTTCTTCGCGCATCCGGTCCGGCTATTGCTTCTTGCTGACGATACGTTGTCATAACTGAATTTGGGATATTTTCGATCACTTGGCCTTCTCTGCTTCGGTTTTGAGGCGTCACTTTTCATTTTCGATGTGCCAAATGGCACAGCTCCTTCGATGTTTCCAAGGACAACGTCATAAAGTGGATTTTTCATGCAATGTGCACGGACTTCTCCTTTGAAAAATGGCGTGTCCAGTAAGACCATCGCTTCCGGTAGGTGACGCACCGTGTGATCAAGGAGAAGTACCGGCCGATATGTCCCAGTCATCTTTTCTTTTGGCACTAGTGCCTGCCGCACTACAACAGTGTCGCATCCCGAATCGCGCAGTACAGTTACTGGGCAGTCTTCTAACAATCCCTTCGCAACGGGCATGTTCTTGCTTCCACATTGGCTCACTGCCGAACTCACGGTAGGGATTCGCTCTCCATCCTTCAAAACGGCATAGTCTTCGTTTCTTGCTGGTTTTACATCGGCTGACACCAGGCACGATGCTTCATTTCTGTCCCCTGTACCAGCAGAATACTTGTTACTGCTGTAACTATGTGCGGGGGAACATGCTTTCGTACGTGACCAGCATTCAGCTGCGCGATGTCCCGTTTTGTCACAGAGAAAACAGCGACTTGTGGGCTTCTCTGCCTACCTCGCAGACTCAGATTTTGACACGGACGGTCCTTGATCCTTGGGGACCCGTTCTTTGCCCAGGTTTGTGAGCGCCTGCGCTTCCATGAAGTTATCGGCAGTCTCGCACAGCGAACTCAGGGTTTTGCAACTTCTTTCCTTGAGAAAGATCCTGAGTGCCGGCGAACAACCTTTCATGAATTGCTCACTTATGATCAGTTCTCGCAAGCTAGCAAAGCTTGTCTCCATTTTTCCCATTTCAAGCCAGCGGTCAAAGTAGCCGGAGAGTCTTGCAGCATACTGCAGACCAGTCTCGTTTTCCTCGGGCTTCGCTTTACGAAATTTTTCGCGGTAGCCTTCCGCAGTATAGCGGAACCTCTGAAGAAGCGCCGCTCTCAGCTGATCATAATTCAGCGCAGCAGTAGGGTCTAACCGGCCTATGACTGTTAGTGCCTCTCCGGTCATGCACAGGCTAAGCGAAAGAGCCCACTTTTCACGCGGCCACCCTTGACACGTTGCCACCCGTTCAAATCGCTGCAGGTACGCGTCGAGATCGTCCCGAGCTTCATTGAACGGCGGAATCAGCTTATGAGGACTGCAGACCTCCATCATACCTCTAGTGCTCATTCCAGATCCTCCTTGCACATCAGCCTCTGTAGACTGTAGCCGGCTCGCACTCTCCTCAAGTCGAAGCTTCAGTTCTAGGATCTTGAGCTCCTGTTCCTGCACTTTCTGTTGCTGCTCTAATAACTTCTGTTGCCGCTCAGCGTTTTCTTTCGCGATCTCGCGCTCCTTAGCACGCTCATCTCGAGCTTCAACGCACTCTCGCTCAACCCACTCTCTGAGCTCCTCATTCTCCAACCCTAGCTGTCGGCCAAGTGCAATAAATTTTTCCTTGTCCATGACAAAGGCTCTGTCTGAGTAATGGCTTTAGGTTTTAATAAGCCATCCTGGCAGGCTCGCCAAATGTGGTGGTTCGTGGGCCCTCAGACACAGACAGCCAAGACAAGGACAAGAAAACATTTATCGACATCACACAAACACAAACAAACACTCTGATTAGCTGTACAATCCAATGCCGCTTCTATAGCTCAGTCCTGCAGTCCTTATGCTATCCGCGTCCCCACTATTAGAAGTCTATGAAGTCCGTCGGGTACCACTCACGCTACCGGTGCGACGATGTCGACGACGCAACCTCGCCACAGGAAGGATGTGAAGTGCACGGGAGCTCACAGACCATCAGCTGCTCGTGTCGGAACAGGTGGGCCCACGATGCGGCCGACGTAACACCGAAGTCACGCCTGCAGTAGTCGGTTGCGCCGGGCCGGCTCCGACGTGGCACCGTGGCCACGATCTCGGCGACTGGTTGTGCCGGACCCAAGTCTGCACAGGATCAGCCGCTCGCCCTGGCCCGCACGCTCGTCCGCCACAGGAACAGCATGTCAGGACCGGCCCCGAACCGCCACTCGCCCCAGGAACACGACACGCCCGTCCCGGCTGGTTTGGTGACACCGGCTCGGTCCGCTCGGTCCCTGAGGCCCAACGTCTAGCGCTCTTGCTCGCTCGCAAGCTGGCCACGTTCTCTCAGCACGTCGATGTTCTTCAGCTCACGCGCTCACGTTCGTCTGACGTCTCTCGCGCGCACTCCTTCGTCTTCGTCGGTTTCGTTTTCAGTTACTAATTACGTCCTCTTACTACAGGCCCGCTCGTCAGTTGATTTTCGCTCTTCGCCGTGGTCGGACGCGGTGTTTGTGTTAGCGTCGCTTGCGTGGAGTGGCCCGCTTGTCAGTTGATTTTCGCTCTCCGCCGTGGCCAGACGCGGCGGTTGTGTTAGCGTCGTTTGCGTGGAGTGGCGCGAAATGCATTCGCATTTCCTCACGATTCCCTTCGGGGAGGTGGGGGCATTTTATGCATCACGCGTCTAACATTCTAGCCTTATCACTGGTCATCGCGCAAGCACTGGAATAATCTCGAGTGGTCGCGTCTTGCGCGCAATCTTAACAAAACGATCTACAATAATCGCGAAGGTTCCAGAACAATAAGGCGCGGTTTGAGCTGAGCTTTGCTGACGGTCTTTGTGGGCGAAAACCGAATACAACAAAAGTGAAAATAAGAATAGCGCGTGGCAATGCCCCCCTCTGAAAAGGCATCGTCCCGATGCCTAAAACAGAACGCGGGGAAAATGCATGCAATAATAAATCACAACAATAAAGAAAGTACAATAATTAAGTAAAAAGTGCAGTCCTCAGGTTTGCTAACGCGCGTAATACGGCTTGAGGCGCACGACATGGACGACTTCAGGTCGCGCACGGCGCCGTTGAGAGTTCGTTATGCCGTCCGCGACGACCTCGTAGTCCAGAGCACCGAGACGTCGAAGCACCTTGTACGGTCCGAAGTATCGTCGAAGGAGTTTTTCACTAAGTCCACGTCGGCGTATCGGTGTCCACACCCAAACGCGGTCGCCGGCCTGGTATTCCACGAAGCGTCGTCGAAGATTCTAACGGCGGCTGTCGGTCGTCTGCTGATTCTTGATGCGCAGGCGGGTGAGTTGTCGGGCTTCTTCAGCGCGCTGAAGGTAGACGTTGACGTCGAGGTTTTCTTCGTCGGTGACGTTGGGCAGCATGGCGTCGAGCGTCGTTGCCGGGTTCCTACCGTAGACCAACTTGTATGGCGCCATCTGTGTCGTCTCCTGCACGGCCGTGTTGTATGCGAAGGTCACGTACGGAAGGATGGCGTCCCACGTCTTGTGTTCGACGTCCACGTACATGGCCAGCATGTCGGCGATGGTCTTATTTAGACGCTCGGTCAGGCCGTTGGTCTGTGGGTGGTACGTGGTGGTCCGGCGGTGGCTTGTGTGGCTGCATCCCAAGATCGCCTGGGTTAGGTCAGCCGTAAACGCCGTACCTCTGTCGGTGATGAGAACCTCTGGGGCGCCGTGTCGAAGGACGATGTTCTCAACGAAGAACCTTGCTACCTCGGCGGCACTGCCTTTGGGCAGGGCTTTTGTTTCGGCGTAGCGGGTGAGGTAGTCGGTGGCCACAACGATCCATTTATTTCCGCAAGTCGACGTTGGGAACGGCCCCAGGAGGTCCATCCCGATGGACCTCCTGGGGCCTGCTGGTCTTGTGGGCGGTGTCTTCCGTCGCTGACAGTCTCGGCACGTCGTTACGTAGCGGGCGACGTCGGTGGCAAGGCGCGGCCAGAAGTACTTTTCCTGTACTCTTGCGAGCGTGCGGGAAAGTCCGAGGTGTCCAGCCGTCGAGTCGTCGTGTAGTGCCTGGAGGACTTCTGGTCGCATTGCTGCAGGCACCACGAGAAGGTAGTCGGCTCGAAGTGGCGAGAAATTCTTCTTTATGAGAACGCCGTTTCGCAAGAAAAACGACGCGAGTCCTCGCTTGAATGCCTTTGGAACAATGGCGGTCTTGCCTTCGCGGTACTCCACAGGGCCTCTGAGTTCCGGGTCGGCTCGCTGTCGTTCGGCGAAGTCGTCGGTAGTTATGGTTCCCAAGAAGAAGTCATCCTCCTGGTCATCCTGCGGCGGCGGGTCGACGGGGGGCGCGAGACAAGCAGTCGGCGTCAGAGTGTTTTCGTCCGTACTTGTAAACGACGGTGACGTCGAATTCTTGAAGTCTCAGACTCCATCTTGCGAGACGACCTGAAGGGTCCTTCAGGTTAGCTAGCCAACACAAGGCGTGGTGGTCGCTCACAACTTTGAAGGGCCTGCCGTAGAGGTAGGGGCGAAACTGACGTTGCCCAGATGATGGCAAGGCACTCCTTTCTGTTGTGGAATAGTTGGCTTCTGCCTTGGATAGCGACCGGCTAGCATAACTGATTACCCTTTCCACGCCGGCAGTTCTCTGGACAAGTACGGCGCCGAGTCCTACGCTGCTTGCGTCGGTGTGGATTTCCGTGTCGGCGTGTTCGTCGAAATGCGCAAGTATTGGAGGCGTCTGCAGGCGTCCTTACAATTCTTGAAATGCTTCGACTTGCGCCGCTTCCCACTTGAATTCCACGTCGTTTTTCGCGAGCTGAGTTAGTGGCTCGGCGATGCGTGAAAATTCCTTGACGAAGCGTCTATAATAGGCGCACAAGCCGAGAAATCGGCGTACGGCCTTCTTGTCGGTAGGCGGCGGGAAGGCAGCGATGGCAGCTGTTTTCCGTGGGTCGGGGCGAACTCCAGACTTGCTCATGACGTGACCCAAGAACAGGAGTTCCTCGTATGCGAAGCGGCACTTTTCTGGCTTCAGGGTGAGTCCGGAGGCCTTTATTGCTTGAAGTACTGCGTCAAGTCGGCGGAGCTGTTCATCGAAGTTTGAAGCAAACACGATGACGTCGTCCAGGTACACCAGGCAAGTCTGCCACTTCACTCCTGCCAGCACTGTATCCATAACCCGTTGGAAAGTCGCAGGCGCCGAGCAAAACCTGAAGGGCATGACTTTGAACTCGAAGAGACCGTCTGGTGTTATAAACGCGGTCTTCTCTCGGTCTCTCTCGTCGACTTCAATTTGCCAATAGCCGGTCTTGAGGTCCATCGACGAAAAGTACCTGGCGTTGTGGAGTCGATCCAGGGTATCGTCGATCCGTGGTAGAGGGTACACGTCCTTCTTCGTTATTTTGTTCAGGCGGCGATAATCGACGCAGAAGCGTAGGGTTCCGTCCTTTTTCACTAACACCACGGGTGACGCCCACGGACCCTTTGAAGGCTGGATGATGTCGTCGCGTAGCATTTCGTCGACTTGGTTCTTTATGGCCTCGCGTTCCCGCGTTGAAACTCTGTACGGGCTCTGACGTAGTGGCCTGGCGCTTTCGTCTGTTATGATGCGGTGTTGTGCGACTGGGGTCTGTCGAACTGTTGACAATGACGAAAAGCAGTCCTTGTATTGCAGGAGCAGGGTTTTCAGCTGTTCTTGTTTATGCGTCGGAAGGCTCGGATTGACGTCGAAAGTTAGTTGGTGAGCTTGGTTCGTCGTAGCATGTTCGGTAAACTCGGCGAGGGCGAGGGCGTCGCTGGCTTCCTCAATGTCTTCGACGTAGGCGACCATCGTGCCTTTGCTCACGTGCTTGTATTCGTTGCTGAAGTTCGTAAGCATCACTGTTGCTTTCCCTTCACGCAACTCGGCGATGCCTCGTGCCACGCAAATCTGACGGTTTACAAGCAGGTGCTGATCACCCTCGATGACGCCTTCGAAGTCTGCGGGGTTTTCGGTGCCGACGGAAATAATGACGCTGGAGAGAGGCGGAACGGTGACGTGCTCTTCTATCACGTTCAGTGCATGGCTCCCTGGCATCGTCTGGGTAGACAGCGCTTTTTCTGAGGTTAGTGTTATCGACTCAGACCTTAGGTCGATGACGGCACCGTGGTCACTTAGGAAGTCCATTGCAAGTATCACATCCCTTGAGCAGTGTTGTAGGATAACAAAGCTCGCAGGATAAGTCCGGTTATTGATGGTGACTCTCGCCGTGCAGACTCCAATTGGCGTTATCAGGTGGCCTCCAGCTGTCCGGATTTCGGGTCCACTCCAAGCGGTCTTTACTTTCTTCAGCTTGGCGGCGAATGGCCCACTGACGACGGAATAGTCGGCACCAGTGTCGACGAGAGCGGTGACGTTGTGACCGTCGATGAGAACGTCAAGGTCGCTAGTCCGTCGTCTTGCGTTGCGGTTAGCTCGCGGCGTCGGGTCACGGCTGCGTCGATTTGTTGTGCTGCTTCCATCATGCTGCGTCGTCAGATCTAGCTCGGTCCGCGAGGTTTCGTCGGCAGGGCTCTGTCTGATTCGCGTCGTGGTCAGCAGGTTTCGTCGCGGCGTCATCGTCGGCGTCGGCGGAGGATCTTCGGTAGTTCGACGTACAGCAACCGCACCTCCATCGGTTGCTGCCCTTTGTTTTCCGGGTAAGGGCTCGGAGATCGGCCCCGAGCCGGACTGGTGTACTGCCTGCGATGCGGTGAGGTGTAGCGGCCTGGCGACGGCGAACGGGAAGGTCGTCGGGGTGTCCACTGCGCTCCTGTGAGGTAGTCGGCGATGTCACGAGGTCGTTCGCCCGGCTGCGGACGCGGCGCGTTTACGGCGAAACCACGCAGTCCCAACTCCCGGTACTGGCAGCGGCGGTACGTGTGCCCGGCTTCACCGCAGTGGTAGCATAGGGGGCGGTGGTCAGGGGCGCGCCAAACATCGGTCTTCCTCGGAGGGTAGCGCTGGCTGGCAGCTGGCCGGTATGGCGCCGGTGGTGGTGGGGGCGGTGTCTGGCGGCGGAACTGCGGCGGTGCGAAGTCTTCAAGTGGGTGCGACGGGGGAGCGTTACGCCGCGCTGCAGCAGCGTAGCTCATCGCTTGTGACTCGCGCTGCACTGGTTCAGGTGCGCCCAGAACTTGCCGGATTTCCTGGCGCACGACGTCGGCGATCGGCTGCTCCTGAGGCTGCGAAGTTGGCAACAATTTGCGCAGCTCCTCCCGAACGATTGCTCGGATGGTGTCGCGCAGGTCGTCGGGATGCAGTGCCTGAACCTCCCCGTAGGTCGTCAAGGGAATGCGGCGGTTCTACTGGCTAGTACGCATCTCCAGCGCCTTCTCGATCGTCGTAGCCTCCGAGACAAATTCCGTGACTGTCTTTGGTGGGTTGCGTACGAGGCCGGCAAACAGGTCTTGCTTAACCCCACGCATCAAGAAGCGAACCTTCTTTTCTTCGGACATGGTTGGGTCAGCGTGGCGGAAGGGTCGGGTCATTTCCTCCGCGAAAATGGTGACGCCTTCGTTAGGTAGTTGCACCCGTGTCTCCAGCAAGGTTGCAGCCCTTTCCTTTCGGACGACACTCGTGAACGTTTCCAAAAAAGTGCCGCGAAAGGTGTCCCAGGTTCGAAGAGTGGACTACCGATTCTCTAACCAGGTGCTAGCTGCGTCGTCCAAGTAAAAGTACACGTGGCGCAGCTTGTCGTCGGCATCCCAGTTGTTGAATGTGGAGACCCTTTCGAATGTCTCAAGCCAGGTTTCGGGTTCTTCACTTTGAGATCCGTGAAACGTCGGCGGCTCTCTGGGTGGCTGCATCACCATTGTCGCGGGAGGCACTGCGGCCGTCATCGTGCTTGTTGTTTTCGTCGCTGGGGCCAGGATCTTGTCGGGTAGGGGTCCGTATTCTGGTGGGGAGACCTTGCTGCCTGCGGCTGGCTCGCTGCTCAGTGTTGACGTCGGTGTCCCCTTGGCGTTGTGGGCTTGGCTCACGGCTGGAAGGGGGCGTTCGGTACATGGACCGGGAAGCACCTCCACCAGATGTCACGTGGGTGTGACGTCGACGAAGGCAGCAGGCGACGTGTTTAATGGCGAATTCCACTGGGAGATCCGGAGCGGCCACCGAACTCCTGGAGTGAGCACTCGGATCGCACCAAGCCAAATCTTCCAGTGGAACACGTGAATGCTCCGCATGAGGTTGCGCCGGAAGTTGCTTAGGTATACGTCACGTAAAGCGGCTCCTGAACTTCTTCGACGTAGCCGATTCTTTTCGGGCGTGCGCACAGCGGGCCAGGAAACATTCCTTTAAACATCATTCCGTAGAGCATGTTGGGTTCGTCGACATCGCTGCTGCTAATACTGTCAGAACTGGTGCTCTCGCTATCGCTCAGAGCAAGAAGCAAACCGCTCGTTCAGCAGAGTCAAACGACTCAATGTAAACAAGTGCACAGGGTGACCAGACGCCGCCTCAAAAACGCCGGAAGCAGCCGAGTTGCCCGACTGTGCCGCAAATGACGGCACCGCGTTTGCCGGAGTTCCGGCGAAATCTGCCTCTGCAAGACGGAGCAACGCGGAACGCTCCGTCGCGGAGTGGGTTGCTCCGAATCTACCAGTGGAAAACGCGAACTTGCTCCGAATCTACCAGTGGAATGCAGATTCTCGGCCGCGGAGCAAGAAAACTTGCTCCCGCTCGACCAGTGGAATTCGCCATAAGATGAAACTGTTTATTAGGCCGAACTTGTAAAGTAAGATTACAGCAATGCACGCTGGCACTGATAGCGGCGAACAGAGCGTCGGCCGTCGATCAAAAAACTGAACATCGTTGGAGCGCGCCGGCTTTTTATGCATCACGCGTCGAACATTCTAGCCTTATCACTTGTCATCGCGCAAGCTCTGGAATAATCTCGAGTGGTCGCGTCTTGCGCGCAATCTTAACAAAACGATCTACAATAATCGCGAAGGTTCCAGAACAATAAGGCGCGGTTTGAGCTGAGCTTTGCTGACGGTCTTTGTGGGCGAAAACCGAATAGAACAAAAGTGAAAATAAGAATAGCGCGTGGCAATATCATTATGTATCATTATGTGCCACGTCTTCGCATGATTTGTCGACGAATGTTTCACGGTTTTACCGAGAAGCGTTCGAGCTTCGCCCCATTCATCAGGATTCACTTCGTGGAGATGGCCTGGATTTTTACACCTTACGAAGCGTAACAGTTCTTTATTTTTGTTTCTGAATTGTTCCTCCCTTGTGCACTTTGCATCAAAATTGAGACGTTGAAATGTCAGCCTTAACACCAAACTTTCGAAACAAATGCTTGACATTTGCACGTTTGTAAATCTGAATACTTTGCGGGAACCTTATTTTATTTGACCATGCCATTTGCAGCAAATTTTCGATGTATTGAATGATAAATGAACCAAGCGTGCAGGTTTTGAAAGAAATTCATTTTATTTCAAGTTGGGAGCGTTCGACTAAGCAGACTTACCAACATTCGAGCGTAATTGTTTGCATTGTGTTAAATTTGCTTCCGGTAACATTGTCGTGGTGTAATTTAAGCAGATCTGCATTTCTGTTTCCATGTACCCATCGTTTCTAACACGGACATCATAGGATACTTGCGATGCTGAAAGTAAAATCGAGAAGGATCTGTACAAGTACAATACAATTTTCTCCAAGTGAACAGCCCTTCCTGACTATGTTGCTCTCGGAAAAAGAATTCACACGAAATATACAAAAGCACATAAACGAAAGGTGGGTTGGGAGCTTAACGACATGGGAACTTTAGTTTGGAGCATCCGCTGTCGGAACCACGTGTTGTGATATACTAACTGCTCCTTCCATTGAAGGAGCAAGTCCGAGTGCGCGAGATCGGGCTGTCTGAAAAAGCGTGAGCAGTGTAGAAAGAAGAGCAGGGGGCGGAAGTGTTTGTATAGAAAAAGGCGCAATTGTCTGCAGCTTGTTAGATCCACGCCATAGCGCAGCCGTGGGATTAAGACAATCTATAGAGGAGGGGTGTCAAACTCCCTTCGCTAGAGTGCCGCAGTCACGAAATTTAGCCCCGCAAGGGCCACGACCGTGAACAAGCTCAGAAAGCAAGGAATGTGCAATGACAACTTTGAACGAAATTGCTGTGTCGTGTGACCCTGGTATCATGCAAGCACACCAGTGCGGTAAACATTACTGTACATATCACTGGGTGGAGCTAGGCCTCCGCTATGCCTGTTTCCCGCAACCAACGCGGCGTGGTTATGTCGGTAATGTGACCCGCCGCTCGCTCGCCAATCGCCTTTTTTTCCCCCCGATAAAACCTCCTGCAATAAACTCGGGAGATCAGCCTCTCGTCAGTCCCGCCCAAAGCCGTATCCGTGTCGTCACTCTATGCGCCTCCCGTCGCTAGGCCTTTACGGCGGCCTGCAGCTGGCTTACGCCGCGCTCCCCAGCCTACACAACAGAAATGTCACTTAATGTTGCCATTTTAAAGAACGACTTTTCTATATCTCGTATATCGGTCATATTTAAGGTACTCAGCATCAGGGTTCTTGAAACATGTCGACACAAACATTCAGAATGACTAAAAAGAGGATGCCGATTCCGACATGAAGAAACCTATTTCCACGGTTATGTTTCAACACAGGGTAGACGAATGGGGTGGCTAACCAAACAACAGGTTACAGACTGATCCCGTCTCTGCAGCTTACCGGAAGAAAGCGTAATTAATCGTAATGAGCGAGACAATAATGCGATTCCCATTCAACGAATCCACGGACCACTAGCGATGGGCAGGCTCGCGGTCCGCCCGTCTCAGACCCCCGCTCTAGAGTGAGGAGCTAGGGGTATTCTGATGCTGTGGTATATTGCTGGGGAAAGCAACTCCTGCACTAATCTCGGTGCCTTGGCATGCGCTGCTTGTCGAAGGGTGTAGAACTGCTATGGAAGAACTCAGATCCAGCTTTCAGGGACATTGGATGATCAGCGCTCCTAGCGGCCACTGCTGGAAGCTCTCACGTTTTCAATGGGACAGGGTCATTTTTCGACGATAAAAAATCGTAGAGGCTCAATTTCCAAAACTTCTTAAAGGGGCACCTTCTAGGAGCTGCACCGCACTTAACAAATGCAGCATCGTTAACATCGGGGCTTCACATTCTGTTCCCACGACGACTAAAGTTTAAACAATGGGGTCCTATGGAAGTGGCCGAAATCACGCCTCGTTTTTCGGGACAAAAACGGGCCGTCTGAAAAAACTAGACGGAATCCTGCAAATTTCTCGGAGATCTGAGTAGTACGGAGACGAAGCTTTCATTTGAGGCCGCAATCATGTTTCTGTGTGGAGAAAAACACGTTCCAAAATGAAGTTTTCTACAACACAGTCGCGTCTACGACTCGCATCTTCGACCATTGTATCTTGATAAGACCCATTTTACCGTCCAGCGACCGCTGTGCGTTGTGGCCTAGATGGTTGAGCGCCTGTTCTGGCGACTTACGTGCGGTGAATGCGGCACGGGTTCAAATCGCAGAAATGTTATTCTTTTTTTTTTCTTTTTTTTTCAGAATTGCTGTCACTGGTTACGGTGCTCGGCTGCCAACCCGAAGGGCACCGGTTTTGATCGTGGCCGCGGCTCTAGCATTTTTCGAACGAGGCGAAAATCCACTAGTACTTGGATTTTGCTGCTGTACGTAGATGTAAATTCACGTTAAAGAACCCCAGGTGGTCGAAATTTCCGGCACACTCTTCTGCCGCGACAGGGAATGGGAGACGCCCGCTAAGCGCTAAGCGCGGGCTGTAGGACATCGTTTTTCCAGTCCAGACCTCCTCGATGGCGCGCCTCATAAACATATTGTAGTTTTGGCGTGTAAAATTCCAGCAATTAATATTACTAGTGCGGCATTGCTGAAGATTTAGTTTCTTGTTTTTTCGCTAAAGCGTTGAACCCAGAATCTTTGCTACAGAGCCGGTTTCGCTTCTAGATATGGAGCAAGTAAAGTTGTCATGTTTCAGTATTTCTTATTACGCAACCCATTATCTAAACAACAAAGGAAGGGGAACCAAGGGCCTAATTCAGTTAACCGCAGCCTCAATAAGGCAACACATATTGAATCCAAGGAAAGCATGATAGAAGCTATTGATAGTGTAACGAAGCGTTTTAAATAAGCACTATACTATTGGAGACTGACCAGCAATGGCAGAACCAGCGCAAAGCTTGCGTTGCCGAATCGTCTTCTTTTCTTTCTACATC
>JALIZH010030223.1:0-30158 GCA_030522465.1 Rhipicephalus appendiculatus | reverse complement strand
ACGTAAAGAACATGGCCACTGCAGGGCTTAAAGTCTCCCATCATTGGAGGGGGGGGGGCCCTGAAAGGGCGGCGATATATATATATATATATATATATATATATATATATATATATATATTGTCAAGGAACGACACAGAGACATGTAGATACAACGCCTGTTCACTAGGCCGGCTGTTCTATTCTGCCCGTCGTCTTCCTCCTCCTCGCTCGCCTTGTTAACGCTCGAGCCCTTGGGTGCTCCTTGTCATTACACTCGGCCCCGACTGCGAGCGTGGTGGGCTGCCGACAACGTCTCCGGTGGGCGGCATTGGCTATTCCGGAGTGGTCGGGCTCGGCAACGCTGGCACTTCGCCTGGAAGTTTGCCAAAGGAGGTTCCGGTGGCCGACACTGGCTGTGTCGCAGCGGTCGCAGGTCTGGGACGCACCGGCTGTGCCGCTGATGCCGGTGTCGTGTACGCCTCGCCTTGTCCAGCTTAGCAGTGGTGCATTCTGGAGGACGACACTGGCTGTGTCGGGAAGGTCGACGCAGTCTTCGTCCACGCTTGGAATTAAGGTGGTGACTTGGAAAGGATGCCGCAAGCAGGAGATACTGACTCATACAAAGTGGTCGCATTGAGTGCATATCGTCGGTTTGGTTATCCCGTCGCAGTTGTGTAGACAGCACCGGAAATCGTGAATGCTGCACCGTCACCTGCTGCACTAAGCGGCGACGTCTGCGCTGCTTGCGGTGTGTCAAGGGGCGTCGGGGTGTCTTGGTAGCCATCTGCGAGCAGAGTTCCGGTAGTAACTTGTGAGGCAACTCGTGCTCTTGCAGCACTGTCTTTGTCGTGCTAGTGCTCGAGCTGCTGAGTCGAATAGTTCCGCGTGCAGTAGAGCCTTCTTTGTCGAATGCCGTGTCATTCTGCACCGGCAGGTCTTTGATGGCAGTGACTTCAGCTTGAGTAGGCCCCTAGCCTCTTTGAAGGAGGCGGCGCTTAGCGCGTGGTGAACGTACGCACACTCGGCCACTGACTGCCGTGATTTCCGGGGACGTGGCATCCAAGTGCGGGTCGAATCTTGAGTGGTGGTTGCTCCTTTGTTTTCAACTTGTTGTGAGGAAACCGACGCCGTCACACAGCCGGCCGGCGCCTCCGTGCGCTCTCGTGTTGGCGAGCATGAAGGTCGCGTCGGCGGCCGCCGTGAATGGAATGTGGGCTCGGCGTCTGTCCGGAATGCTATGGTGTGAGATGCCGACGTACAGTCTGAGACCGGAAGTAGTGAGCCTGGACTCTGAGATATGTCGGTACCAGGGCAGGTTGTAAAACTGGCTGCCGGTAAGCTGCAATGCAGAGTTGCAGCCTCGAGGTGGGTCGCCTCCTCAGCTCCATCCTCGGTAGCGGTCATGGTGTATTGGGTGGTCGTGGGGAGGTGGTAGAAACTCCGTCCAAAAGCAGCTCTGAGCTTGTCGCTCCACTCCGCCCAGGACTGCTGCCGCACGCCTTCATTTCTGTGCCACGCCGCGGCAGCATTACGAAGGCGGTCGACGGCCACACACCATTTCTGTTGGTCTGTCCACGCCGCGCGAGCTCCAAGAGCGTTGATGGTCGCCACCCAGTTGTCGGCGTCGTCTTGAAATCCGTTGAACTCCGGTAGTTCAAAGGCAGCCGGTGATGCTGATACGGCAGGCGAAACTCCGGAGAATGACGACACCATGCAGCTGAGTTGGTATGAGAGCGCCGCGAGGGTGTATCGAAGCTCTCTGCGGCTCTCTGGTGAGCCCTCATCGTGGTGTTGCGAGGCGGCTGCGGCCAACGCGGCATCGATAGAGTACAACGCTGGCAAAGCCGCAGGAAACCGCGCGGACGTCGGCGCTGTCAAGGCGCTGACTGCGACGCGGAGTCGCGCGATGGTGCGGAAAAGCTCGGCGGCGCTTTCGGGCGAACCGCACGCGGAGGCAGTGGTAACGTCCGAGGTGTAGGAGTGGACCAGCGTACTCACTGAGGCGGGATCCCTGTCCGAGGGGAGCTTGGACAGCCCCCCTAAGCGGCTCAGGTGCCGATGAAGTACTGAGCGACTCGTTGTCACAGTGGGAAGCGTGAACGGCATTCCCTGGCATCGGTAGGCCGTGCACTGTCTTGGTGACGCCGGAGTAAGCCTGCCCTTGCGCCATCGAGAAGGCCTGGACGCCGTCCTCGAATGGTGTAATAGGTGCTCCCGGCTGTAGAAGGGTCGCTGGCTCCATGATCACGGTACCGTGAGCGGCGTTCGCGAGAAGGAGAGCCCTCAGCAGCGATGACCCACGGGGACGCGCTTACGGTTCGTAGTTCGTAGACTGCGCCATTGTCAAGGAACGACACAGAGACATAGATACAACGCCTGTTCACTTGGCCGGCTGTTCTATTCTGCCCGTCGTCTTCCTCCTCCTCGCTCGCCTTGTTAACGCTCGAACCCTTGGGTGCTCCTTGTCATTACAATATATATATATATATATATATATATATATATATATATATATATATATATATATATATATATATATATATATATCCTCCTGAGACCCTGCAATGGAACATTTGTCCAATATATTGGACATTGTAACACACCGCAAAAGTGAATTTAGATTCATTTTTGATATCTTAAAGCGTATTTAAGCATTGATTTGTGTTCGTAAGAGGTTGAAGCACACAAAGAAATTCATATTTGAGGAAAAAATGCGGTAGTTTCTTTGCATGCGTTGCATATTTGACAATGTCCAATATAATGGACATTGGGTCTCAATGACTACAAAAACACGGCAGTATGCTCGTGCGCTCTCTTGGCGCTCTACAGAGAGAAAAATGTTTTTCGCTGCAGTATTCTATTTATTACGTTTAAACTTTACGTATTTTACTTTGTAGGTAATAGGCCCCGTGTGAGTGATGCCACGGCTGAGAAAATTTTGGAGAATCTTGGTTTGGAAGCAGCAAATAAAATTAATTTGTGTTGCGAGATGTCTTTTTTCGGTCACTGGCCTTAACTACGCCATACTCTCTATTCCCCAAAAAGTCCCCCCTAGAGTCCCAGTGTCCAATATCATGGACAACGTGCTGCGGCCAAGTAACATCATATATTGAAAAACTACGTGTCACTTTTCACCTTCGCACTCAGAAAAAGCAGTTGTGAAAGTTTAACAAAAATCCGTGACCCTAAATTCACTCTGGGTCCCAGGAGGATATATATATATATATATATATATATATATATATATATATATATATATATATATATATATATATATATATATATATATATATATATGCGTGTGCGTGTGAAGACAACTGTCTCTAGCACAAATAAATAGATCATTTTTCCGTACACATCACTACTGCCAAAAAATCAACACCAGCGCTTGTCAAGTGGGTGCAGCAGCGCTACAGTCGACCTGCCAAGGGGGGGCCGAGCCCCACCTTGAAATATGGAAGGGGGGCCGGGCCCCCCTGGGCCACTGTCGATGGAGATATAAGTCCTAAAATTTTAGCTCACACCCACCCGGGAGGATTCGCCAAGAATGGGGTAGCTTAGCAAGAATATTTTGTTAAATGCGAAGCATTTCTTAGCGAACTTCGGCGACTTTCAGCGTATCTATCTATCTATCTATCTATCTATCTATCTATCTATCTATCTATCTATCTATCTATCTATCTATCTATCTATCTATCTATCTATCTAGCCGCCTACGGTTTTGTGCTCTCCTGGCCGTATCGTTAATGGGATTTATACCAAATTTGGTATGGCATAACATGACTGTATGACGAACATAAATGGCTGGTCATATCATGAAAATCATGACTAACTTGTCAGAAAAAGTACGATTTACATGCCACGCTCATGGCGCGCTCGCGGCCGTTTCGTTAGCTTGATATACACCAAATTTGGTATTGAGTGACATGACTGTATGACGAACATAAATGACAAGTGGTAATATGGAAATCATGACATGTCATGAGCGACATGACTTGCATTCCACGCGCATGGCACGCCCGCGGCCGTTTCTTTAGCTTGATATACACCAAATTTGGTATTGATTGACATGACCGTATGACGAACATAAATGACAAGTGGTAATATGGAAATCATGACTTGTCATGAGCGACATGACTTGCATTCCACTCTCATGGCGCGCTCGCGGCCGTTTCGTTAGCTTGATATACACCAAATTTGGTACTGAGTGACATGACCGTATGACGAACATAAATGACAAGTCGTAATATTTATTTATTTATTTATTTATTTAGTCATACTGTTAACCCTCACTTGAGGGTCATTACAGGGAGGGTAAGAACTGAGTAGTACAAGAACATACATATAAAGAGCATTTGCAAAACAACATTTGTAAGATATAGCAGACTTGTATAGGAAACAGTTACATACATTTCTAACTCACAGCACTTGCAGCATAACATTCATGATTTAGTTAACATTTGCAAGGAAACACAGTAACACAAAAACACTAATAAGCTATACAGTTTAAGAAAAATACGCATCCAGACTAACCTCGAAATCACTTAGAGTATTTTGTTGCACCATATCAATCGGTAATGTAGTCCACATTTTAATAGTATCAGGGAAGAAGGAAAAGCGGAATAAATCTGTTCGAGCCAGTGCTTGTTGTATGAATGTAGTGCGTGGTGTTCTAGGAAACCTTTTGAGAAGCAGTGTCAGATAATCATCTTTGTTTACTTTCACATCTGCATGAAGTATCTGGAAAAGCAGTTTCAATCTCTGTTTCTGCCTCCTTAATTCCAGTGATTCTAATTGACAAACTGTTAACATTTCAGTTACCGAATCCCTTTTTCGGTATTTAGAGCAGATAAAGCGAGCTGACAATCTCTGAATTCGTTCTAACTTTTGTTTTAATACCTTTTGATGTGGGCTCCACACAACGCTAGCATATTCCAATCTCGGGCGGATATACGTCTTGTAGGCAAGCAATTTGACACCTTTCGTTGCTCGACCTAATTTCCTTCGCAGGAAGCACAACTTTTGATATGCTGACTGACAAATGTTTTCGACATGGGGGCGCCAGCTCAATTTATATGTTATAGTTACGCCCAAGTACTTAAAACTAGATACTTTCACCAGTATTTTATCCCCAATGTTATATGCAAACGTAAGCGTGTCCTTTTTTCTTTGTTATGTGTGTGTAAGTGGACTTTTTACAGTTAATTTCCATACCCCATTTAGAACACCATGAGCTTAAAGCTTGTAGGCACTGATTGATTTTAAGTTGATCTTCTCTGCATGAAACCGGGCAATAAATTAGGCAGTCATCTGCAAATAGCTTAATTTTTACAGGTGATTGGACAACTGCTGAAATGTCATCCCTGTACAAAAGGAAAAGTAGTGGCCCCAATACAGATCCTTGAGGCACTCCCGAATACACCTCTCGATTTTCCGACATAGCATCGTCCACTCTAACTGCTTGTTGGCGATTGCTCAGATAAGCTCCGATCCAATTGAGAACATTCTCGCAATACCGACATTGCGAAGCTTGAAAAGCAGTTTACGGTGTGAAACTCTGTCGAAAGCTTTTGAAAAATCGATGCATATAACATCGATTTGCATACAGGCATCTACAGCAAAACACAAGTCATGAATTGTTTCGGTTAATTGCGTTACAGTGGAAAGGCCGCTGCGAAATCCATGCTGGAAGGGACATAATAATTCATTTTGTTCCAGAAAATGCCGAATATTTTTAGCCACTATATGTTCGAATATCTTACAACACACCGACGTGAGAGACACAGGTCTATAATTGTTCAACGCTGTTCTATCGCCACCTTTAAAAATTGGGACAACAATTGATCTTCGCCAGTCTTGAGGTAAGGAGTGGCATTTTAAGGATTTCTCAAAAATAATCGCTAGGTAGTACGACAGCCACTCCGCAAACCGTCGCATAAATTCATTCGGTATACCATCAGGTCCACATGACTTTTTAGTGTCCAAAAGAAGTAACTGATTGAATAGACCTTCTCGGTTAATGTTTATATCATCTTCCTGGTGTATCAGTGTAGTAGCCGATTCATAATCTTCGTTGTCCTCCTCATCTTTACAGAAAACCGACTGGAAAAATTTATTGAATCTTTCAGCGATGTCTGACTTTTCCGTTATTACTTCATTTTCATCTACAATCTGTTCAATTCCTTCATTCGCATCTTTAAAAAACAGCCAGAACTTACGTGGCGAACTCTTCAGAAAGTTAGTGAGGGTAATATTAAAAAAATGTTCCTTGGATTGCGCAAGCTCTGCTTTCAAGTTTTTCTTAGCACATGATATTTCTATCGAAGCCCTTTTAGTTTTGCGCAATCTTCTTATTTTACGCTTCATGTGAATTATTTTTCTACTTATCCATGGATTTCTTCGTTTTGCTTTTTTTACGCGAGTGGGTACGAAGTTATCTGAACAGTACCTAACAATTTCCTTAAAACGTTTCGAGAGCTGTTCAACGGACTCTAGTTTCGATGCGATCTCAAATTCGCCAAGCGTCGTTTCTAAAAAGTCCAGGATTGTCGTATCATGAGCACGACTGTAGTCTTTAACATGTGCATTCACATGACGCTTTGCTCGAACAGTGGTATCAAAAAACACGTCAATCGCAACCATTCTGTGGTCTGATATACCGTCCTCAACTGATACGGCATAATCATCGACTTTACTTGATATGAAAACC
Source organism: Rhipicephalus appendiculatus (assembly GCA_030522465.1). Taxonomy (NCBI): domain Eukaryota; kingdom Metazoa; phylum Arthropoda; class Arachnida; order Ixodida; family Ixodidae; genus Rhipicephalus; species Rhipicephalus appendiculatus. The sequence goes on along the minus strand of JALIZH010030223.1, from coordinate 23,468 downwards.
AAGTCTAAAAGTGACCGTGACGTAGGGGTAATTCTTGTACAATCTTTTACAATTTGTGTGAGGTTATGAGAGAACATTAGCTCTAATAACCTATCAGCACTACAAGTTTCGACATGACCAGTTGAAAAGCTTACCCAATTTATATGTGGTAAATTAAAGTCACCAGCCAATATAAGCTTTGTGTTTTCATTTATATGATCACACAAAAACGTATTTAATTCCTCTAGAAACTCGGGTGTACTTCCAGGTGGTCTGTAGACGGCTCCGATAAGATACGTGTAATTAGCATAGTTAACCCTGCACCATACTGTTTCTGGTAAGTGGCAATCTACTTTTGTTGCCGCTATGGTGTTTTTAATTATGACTGCCACACCACCGCCTCGGGTATCCCTGTCCCATCGAAAAATTCTGTATCCCGGTGGCAAGATGCAGTTATCTGTTATAGCATTATTCAGCCATGTCTCCGTTAAGACCACGACATGAGGATCATATGAAATCAACAAGAATTCTAAATCTGCTACTTTATTTACAATGCTTCGCGAATTCAGTGAAAGAATTCTGAGCTATGATCGCGTTGTCTCCGATGGTTTTCTGCCATGTTTATCTGTCAATTCAGGTACACTCGAGCTGTGACTAGCGTAAGCTATAGAGCCGTGGTTACGTTCCCTTTTGTCTTTTTGATGCTTGCATTGACAACGAATGTTTCGTTTCTGATCCCATTCATACAGCTCGCCGTTCACTTTAAGCTTATCGTGAATCAGCTTCACTTTTGCTCCGTTTGCCCTTTCTGATTCACAACTTTGCCACAACTTTTTTCTAACATCGACAGTTTCCTTGGCGTAATCGTTGCCGATGCTAATGGCAGTCCCTTTCAACTTTCCACAGTTTTTTTAGCACACTATCCTTTTCGCGGTGATCATAAAAATTCATGATGACTGGTCTTGAGCTGTTTGGCTTTTGCTTGCCGAGCCGGTGAATTCGGTCTATTGATTTGACTTTAACACCCAATTTCGCTTCAAACAGGTTACCAACAACAGCTTCCGTTAGGTCCAACTCTGTTTCACCAGAAGCTTCAGGCAGGCCAAAAACAAGTAGATTATTACGTCTACTCCTGTTTTCATAGTCATTTAACTTCTGTTCTTGTTGCCGAACTATCGTTTCCAGACTACCAATACGCTCACCCATTTCCTCAATAACTTTCAGATAGCCAGTCAACTTTTCAGTTTTAATATTTAAATCGGATATTTCCTTCCTCATAGCATCTATTTTAGTCTCGGAGGCTATCTGTTTTTCTAGGATTTGCTCCAGCATATCAGCTGTCTTTGGCCCCGGGTTTTCCTCAACATCACCTGACGTCAAAAGCATCAACACTGCAGACCAGCAATCAATAACACAAGCAATACCAACATGAGGGCACGGCAATACTAACAAAAATCGATTGTCACTTCGATAACATGCAGAAGTAGAGAGGTAACTAACCTGCATAAACAGTAATGCCGAGTTAGACATGTTGCCTATAGGCCATGTGCCGTGCCCTCTGATGGTTCCTTGGATGTGCTGCTCCTTTTCTAGCCGAGGTGCAGATGACGTCACTGATGATAGTCGAGCCACGCAGGCATTGCTCACAGTGTCCTGATAAGTCCCGTTGAAAGGCAGCCAATTTGTGCCGCTAGTTGACACCAATGATGGTCGATCCATCCACGTGTTGCTCACAGTTTCCTGATGAACCCCGTAGAAAGGTAGCCAGATTGTGCCGTTCACAGTCGTCGCTCCTATAATGCACGACAACACTTGCATAAACAGTAATGCCGAGTTAGACATGTTGCCTATAGGCCATGTGCCGTGCCCTCTGATGGTTCCTTGGATGTGCTGCTCCTTTTCTAGCCGAGGTGCAGATGACGTCACTGATGATAGTCGAGCCACGCAGGCATTGCTCACAGTGTCCTGATAAGTCCCGTTGAAAGGCAGCCAATTTGTGCCGCTAGTTGACACCAATGATGGTCGATCCATCCACGTGTTGCTCACAGTTTCCTGATGAACCCCGTAGAAAGGTAGCCAGATTGTGCCGTTCACAGTCGTCGCTCCTATAATGCACGACAACACCTGCATAAACAGTAATGCCGAGTTAGACATGTTGCCTATAGGCCATGTGCCGTGCCCTATATGGAAATCATGACTTGTCATGTGCGACATGACTTGCATGCCACGCTCATGGCGTGCTCGCGGCCGTTTCGTTAGCTTGAGATACACCAAATTTGGTATTGAGTGACATGACTATATAACGAACATAAGTGGCAGGTGGTAACATGAACATCTTGGCATGCATGTCATCTACAATGCCATTTACATGCCACGCTCATGGTGCGCTTGCGTACAGTTCGCTAGCTTGACATACACCAAAATTGGCATATCGCGACGTGACTGTATGACGAACACAAATGACCGGTCGTAACATGTAAAACATGACATGCAAGTTATGTAAAGCATGATTTGCTCCTTCCTGGCTGCTTCACATTACATCGATTCCCACAGTGCGTGGGATCTGCCGGCTTTTCATTTATTTATTTATTTATTTATTTATTTACCTCCAAATACTTTTGGCCGTCATGGCCATAACGGGGTGGGTACAGCGATTTTGCACTTAACACAGAAACACAGTAAATACAACGTTATATAACGTAAAGAAAACTGTAAAATGGCAACGGTTTGGCACCCTCATATTTAAGATATAGTATTTAAAATATAAAGCATATTTAAAATATAGAAAAGCGTATACTTTCTCGTTTTGTTAATTAAGATTTTTTTTATCAGAATTACTCTTTGGAAAATAAAAAATGGGTGTCGATTTGATTCCTATCCAATAACAGTTAAATAATAATACAAATGAAGATATAATGAGACCCTCTTTTGTTAACTATGAAGCTTTGGAACTGTTTTCGTAGTCTAAATCTCATTGACTGAGCTAAAACCTTCGACAAAAGATCAGAAAGTGTTCTATTGGTGCATCTTCCTTATAATAAGAACAAAGAGGCAAGGGTGCTAAACCATCTCTGTATAAATAAAACTTCAGTTGTGGTATTACGATAGCGTAGCCTAGTAATTATAACTTCAATACCTCTAGTATGGCATGACGTACTTTTCCAGAGCGGTAATAGGTTATTGATATCCTTGGAAATTCTTAGAGCTGGTATAGAGAATCGTCGCGTCGTCATTTGTATCCGAAATCTAGCCGCTCGGATAAAAGCTGGTGTAGGGATAGTCAGTATGAGGTATGCAGGGTAGTGATGCAGAACCATCCGAAAATTGACTATCGATAACATCGATAGTTTCTTTTGAATTATCTATAGTGTAATGTAACTATCGATAGTACTACTATCAGTACTATTATCGATAGTGCAATCGATAGTACTGTCAGTAGTAGTAATGTCGATAGTATTACTACCGACATTACTATCAATAGTATCAAGAGTGCTTTCAATATATCTGCTGTTGGCGGCCGGGGCGAAATTTTTCGGCGAAATAAGTATTCCAGCAGTGAAAATGCGGCGATATGTCCATCAATAAATTCATATTCCAAAGTAAGCACTTGCACCTTACAATTAAGAAACCTATTTCTTTAAATTATGACTTCAAGATCACAAAATGCGATATAAATGTGAAGCCGCACAGTACCGTCCATTGTAACTGTCTCGTTTCCTGTACACCTGAATAAGTCAACTTAATTATGTGTCAGCCAAAAATCATGGCGAAGGAGCGCAAGCATGTCAACATTTGTGCCCTTCAGCCTTCTCCTGCTCCACACAATCGGGGAATCAAGTTAATGCTGCGATGAGTGCGCGCGGTTGATTTTGTACTAACGGCCGTAGTATAAAACTATCGATAGTATCGATAGTATAAACTATGGGTAGCGCTATCGATAGTATCTTTCACCATCGATAGTTGGATAGTACAGAACTATCAATAGTATCGATAGTGCCATCGATAGTTCTGCATCACTAATGCAGAGTCGGCGTGTTGTTGTTGAGTGGCTAGTGTGTTCGAGTGCTGCAAAGCGCAGAGTGATTTCCCGTGCTGCCATTCTGGCCACTCACCGCCAACGAAGGACGTGGGTCGGCTCTGCGAAAGGGGACGCGGCAGACCCCACGCAGGGAAAGAAAGCCGACTCGGTGGTCGTGTCGTCGAAGAGCGCAGGCTCGGCGCGGACAACGGCTCTTCCTTCGCGCCGAGCACTCGAGTCATCGAGGGACACCGATTCCGAATCCTTCCCTCCTTGGCTAGTGTTGAAGCTAGTCGAGGAATAAGGAGGAAATTAAGTGGGATAATTCTAATAGCCGGTCCGTCTAACGACGCTTTAGCCAACACATCAGCCGTTTCGTTCAGAGATAGGCATCTATGCCGGCAGGTACTCATTCTAAGCGACTTACGTGGGATTTAAACTTTATTTATTTATTCATTTATTTATTTATCTATTTATTTAGTACCCACAGCACTCATACAGGCATTACAGTGTGTGTGTGTGGGTGTGGGGGGGGGGGGGGGGGGGGGTACAGAAAAAGAAGAAACATAAAATCGCAGGTTTACATAATTTATGCAAAAAAATAATAATAAAAATGTACATTACTCTACGCCGACACAAACATACACAGCTGCATTGAACACAGCTGCGTCACAAATATCATATGTATTGTGAAAACGAGAAAAGTTGAAAGCACAATGATAACAGTTAATCACAATGCGAAGAATAATTACAACAAAGCACGGCAGTGGTAGATGGTACAGTACAAGATGCAAAGGAAGCGCTAAAAGGAAACCACATGGTTTATTATGTGACACCAGCGCGAAACAAGGAACAAGGACCAAGGAAGAACTACAAACGAGCGCTGAACTTTCAACTGAAGTTTATCTCCGAAACGGGACAGAATATAAAGAAAAACACCACACGTGAACATAAAAGATTGCAAAGCACTTTTTGCAAAAAAAACAAAAACCTAAACAGTGTTAACAGCCCATCTCACCTATATTCTGTCCCGTTTCGGAGATAAACTTCAGTTGAAAGTTCAGCGCTCGTCTGTAGTTCTTCCTTGGTCCTTGTTCCTTGTTTTGCGCTGGTGTCACATAATGAACCACCAACTTGCCCAAAAATGTGCCCACATGGTTTAGAATTGGGATACGGTGCAGATCATGGGGATTGCGAGTTGTACGCACGATATTTCTAAGGCTTAGTGGTAAAAAAAATTATCGTTTTTATCGCAGAAAAGAACGTATCAGTAGAAGAAATTCTTACAATTGTGCAAGGAAGTTGATGCCACTGACTGATAGCCCTCGGAAAAAAAGAATTGCTAAAGGATTGCATTTATATTCTCTTACCTTCTTGTGTTCGTGATCTCTGCGTGCTGATGTGTAGTCAGACCGGTTAATGTATACGTCACGGGGAATACCAGTATGAAAATAATATATGCTGTGTAATAGCTTCAGTCGAAATGACGGTCCTCGATGCTGGAGAGACTTCCATTTTAATACCGCCTTAGGCCCGTATTCTGAAACGCTCCTTACCTCAGACCATTTCCTTACCTTACGTGAGGAGCCCTTCATGCCTCCTTATCTTAAGGAGCTCCTTGAGGGCGTATTCTGAAGGCTTCCTTCAACTTTCCTTTGCTAAGGGCCGCCTCAGTAAGGTAAAGTGCGTGTTTTGCAAGCCTGGGATCGAGAGTACCTCTGAAATACGGACTAAACGTCCTTTTTTAAGCAATAATAAAGAATATTTTTTCCGTATACCGATGAATAATTACGTGCACACTGCTTTTTTCGCCACCGGCGCACATCCTTCCCCGTTTATTTAACTTCCGCCTGTTGCAGCAGCAAAAAAGGATGGTCGAGCAACCTTGGAGCTCATTGCTTTCATAAATGAGTTTCAACGTACCGTTGCGTGACAGCGAGTAATAAAGGTCGTTTAAAAGATTTAGGACATTCGTAAGATTGATTTTCAGAACCGGGTAGTGCTAAAGGCCAACTCCGGCGATTTTTCGAGGTCAATGGATCTCAATGAAATTCGCTGGGTACGTTCCTTTGCACATTTCCGTCATTTATGCCAAATTTCAAGCTTGAGAAATGCGCTGATTGTTTGCAAATGAATTTTAAAGATTGTCTGCAAACGCCCACCCGGCTTCCCACAATTATTGGCAACATTGCGTGTGTGACGTGTTGGTTTGCCGGTCGACGGAAATGACGCAGCCGATGGCTTCGCTTACTTTGGCCGCTACAGCGTATATTGTGCTGGCCACAAGGCGAAGGTGTTTGGCCGGCGCTTCGCTGGTTTGGCGCGCGATTTCCTGTTCTCTGCGGACGAGCGTGTGATATTCCGCGCCGGTGGGACCAGCATGCCTTGCACGACTTCCGGTTCGTAACAAACTACTACGTCATACGTAGACAGTGCACTAGGCTCGGTTTCGGTTTCGGTATTGCGCCTTTTTGCTTATTAAAAATTATTTTCGAATTTGCTGAGCATTTCAGCTATCGGGCGCCTGACAAGAGTGTCTCAGGAACATAAAAGCACCATAACCCTGACACGGCCGAAAAATCGCCGGAGTTGGCCTTTAGCTTACGAAATATCCTCGCTTTGGCGAAATTTCGTTTCCAATCAACTTAGGTCCAAGTAAATGATTGTTTAATGTTCAGAGCAAGGGCGTGCCTATCAGGTCGTGAATCGCGCCTTTTAGAGCGACCTATTTCTAGAAGAACGAGACAGTCTTACAGCAGGGGTTGCGAGGAACCCAAGCCCTGAGAAAACTCAAATATGTGGACGATTTATAAGTCGTCTTAGTGAGGCTACGGTCAACTGAAAGAAGACGGCGCAAAAGAGCCGAAAGGTAACGGTGATTCCGAAGAAGCATTAATTTGCCCATGGATTTAAATATGTCGGCGGGTCGGGGTAAGTGTAGTTTTTTTTTTTTTTTTTGCCCAACAAAAGCTTCGCTTGCTTTTCGTTTTTTTTTTTCAAGAAGAATTCCTACAAGTAAACGAGAATATATTTGTGACGTGAACCACCGTAACCGATTTGTGGCATGTACGAGGGGCTTTGTGTACAGAATCTCCTTGAGCTGTTGTGCTTGCTACATGGGTCAAAGTGGCAGATGTTAAAACGATTGACTGCGAGAGCATGCCAACAATGTTACAAACGGAAAGTAGGGTCTCCTGGGCATACATTGTACTTTGTAGCACCCGCGGGTTCAAGGTGATTTTCTCCTACGTGGATGACCACACCTGCATCATTGTGGAAGCAGCTCGCATGACATGTGAAGAGTGCAAGAAACCACACTCTAAGGCAAAAGGGTGTTAAAAGGGTGTGCCGTTCGTCCTCTTGGGGACTAATGGGGCTGCCACAACCATTAGTCCCTTTAAGGACTAACGGCACGGGTCTAACAGTTAGTCCCCTCAAGGGACTAACATTTAGTCCTCACGTTTACACCCTCGCGGGCAACCCTTTGGTCCCCACAGTTGCACCTCAAGGGACTAACATTGAGTCCTCACATTTACCCCTTACCGGTCAGCCGTTAGTCCCCACGGTTGCACCTCACCGGACGAACGGTTGGTCCACTCAAATGCTCCACTGGGATGATTTTGCACAGTTACTCTCTGCAAGGCTTAATACTTTTCTCGCGTGTTTTTCTCTGCAGTGAGCAACAAATTGCGCAGAAAAGAACACGCGAAAAAATATTTAGTCATGCTTGTTTCACTGCTTTCGCAGTCAATGCAACAACGAAATACAAAAGTAAGACAATGAAATGTTTTATTTTTCTATATACATATTACGTTTCTGCATTCTTTCAGTGAATTCGCTGCCAGATGTCAAATTCAGGTCCAGCCGCGTTGTCTTGGTCAAGCTGCTCCAACGGAAGCGACAGATGACTGGCATTGCACGCACAAGCGCAAGCAGCCTTTTGCACGTAGTGGACAACGTCTGCACAAAAAAATTGCAAACAGTTAAGTCACATGTGATAGTGAGGAAGATACACGCACATGGCAAATACGTGCAAGGTGAAATAAATACGCACGTCTAAAATATGGCATGCAAATATTTGCACCGCGATGTCATACATAATCGAAAACGCATTTCGAGTCACATAGCGCAACAGCTCAAGTGCGGCAGCCGCAGCCATCATGCGCCGCGACCGCCGAGCCGCCAACGAGTCGGCGAGTTCTCTGCGAGCGGCGTCGTATACAGCTCGAGCAAGCGAACGCGGGGCCGAACGCGGAGCTTCTGCCGCCAACGAACCTCGAACAGAGGAGCGAGCGAACGCGGAACCGCCGCCACGAACGGCACTGAGCTGCTTTCGAGCGAGCGCCGGGGAAGCCGACGGTAATGTCGACAAATTTTCACGAAGTTTCTGGATCCAGCGGCAGAGTACAACGAGCGAACGCGGGGGCCGCCACCACGAACGGCGCTGAGCTGCTTGCGACCGATTGACGGGGAAGCCAACGGTAATGGCGAAAACTGTCCACAGAGTTCCGAAGCACAGCTAAAGTCGGCTAGCTAAAGCACCCGCCAGTTGCCGGTGCACTTCAAGCGCGCGACATACAACCGAGCTCGTTGACGGCAACCGCAATGCGTTTTGGACGAGTCGCACCGCAGCGGCGAGGCCTCTGCCCAATATCGTGAGCCCGCAGCTCATCGCCGCGGCGAGAGCGTCCAGGCGGCCGACGGTAATGGCGGCCAATTTTCAGGCAGTCACAAAGCACAGGCGAGCGGACGCCAAAGCCGACCTTCGCGGTGCATTTCGTGCGCGCGATATATACAACACGATCGAGCCCGTTGCCAACTAGCGCGATGCGCTTCGCGCAAACGACAGGTACGGAGAAATAAAGTACGATCACTTACTTGTGAAATAATCCAGCGCCAACTTCTGCCCAGAGTCGGATTGAATTCATGGATCCGATAGGCCTATGTCTTCTCGGCCGCCATTCCCAGCCGGTGTCGACGCAGTGCCGTTGATACGCCTGCGCACCGTGGTCGGAGAAATACAGCGCGGCGTCTCGGCGTGTCGAGACCAGCTCCAAACTTCATGGTTTCGGCGAAACGTAAAAGCAGCACGGCACGCTCATCCAGGCATACGCGACATACGTGTTTATCCAAGGCACCGCGGCGTAGTTCCTAAATCATCGAACTCTCCGAGCGCGACACAACCGCCAACGCGCCTCCATGAAAACAAGTGAGAAGACTGACCAAGAGCGAGGAGGACGGTTAGTTCCCTTGACAACGGTTTGCACACGTGGCGTATCTACCGCGCGGTTCATCCCTTTGGTGCCTTTGGAGACTAACTGGTTTGCACACGGCACGCATCCCTCTGTGGTTACTCCTCAGCGGTCTATCCGTTCATCGCGCGCGCCTATTGGGCTCCGTTACTCCTCTTTCGGGTAATTTTGCCTTAGAGTGCATCGTTAGCCTTATCCAAGCGGGAGCTGTTATTCCTAGAAGATGCCAGCACTAACGGTGGGCGACGAAGGGGCCTTTGTCGCGTGCCTTGTGTCCCTTCCTGGCTTTTTCTCTCTTCCTATAAAACGCCTGCAGGGAATAAAAAAGCTTTAGTTGGCAGTCACTTCACCCTCGCTGTGTACATTGTCCTCTTCGCGCTGCGCCATCTTAACGAAAAGTTTTGATTACCGTTAAAAAGCCTTATTCATCCAGCTTTCGGGGACATTGGATGATCAGCGCTCCCAGCGGCCACTGCTGGAAGCTCTCACGTTTTCAATGGGACAGGGTCATTTTTCGACGATCAAAAATCGTATAAGGCGCAATTTCCAAAACTTCTTAAAGGGGCACCTTCTAGAAGCTGTACCGCACTTAATAAATGCACCATCGTTAACATCGGGGCTTCACATTCTGTTCCCACGACGATTAAAGTTTAAACAATGGGATCCTATGGAAGCGGCCGAAATCACGCCTCGTTTTTCGGGACAAAAACTGGCCGTCTGAAAACTTAGAGAGCATGCGTCGTCCTTGAATGTTCTCGCAGGTGGCACGCACCTGTCTCTGCACTGCAGGGATTGTGGGTGCAATCCGCAGTTTGGCAGCACGAGTATTCTGAGCAAACTGAACACAGACGGGCGAGGGAGATCACAGAAGCAGGGCAGATTAGGGCGAATGCAGGAACGTGCATCAGTGTTCCCTCGGTTGCGCTAAGTGATAAAGAAGTGTGCTTTTTAAGTAGTTAAAGGAGAGGAATTCGCACTTTGGTTTGGTATCGTTTTGTGGGGGGTGACGTCGTTTTTTGGTGATAGTTGGTTGCGCATGCGCGTTTCGGTGTTCATGTGCAAATATTTCTAATAAACTGCAGTTGTAAGTTGAGCGTCTGTCCTGTCTAGTTCTCTTCCTTCCTTTTACCTTGTGCGCTCATATATTTCTACATTAATTAGTACAGTACACATTTTTCCACACAGGCGGGGCCACTTGTCAGATTCATGGAAGCGGCATTCGCGTAGGAACACAATTATGCAGTGCGCTCTGTCGTGATTGGCTGAGGGCGCACGTACCTTCCACAGTACTGCCAACAGCTTGTGAAACGGAGTATAGCTGAACACGTCAAAATAGTGTCGATGTTGCATGGCATGAACGCGCCGTTGAGCCTTTGCACGCTCTTTACGCTCGATATAGAATAACTTCTACGTAAGAGACGCAATTCATACGTCGCTAAAAAAACTCATGCATACCGAGCAATCGAGTGAACGCCACATCTCGAGTTCGAAATTTGATGTCACTGCTCCTTTAATGTCATTTATATGAAGTAAGAAAAGAGGGGGGTCCCAAGACTGATCCCTGAGGTACCCCTGACGTAACATCAGTTACTGCAGACTGTTCACCGTTTACAACTATATATTGTCGCGACTCACGCTAATATTCATCAATCGGTGCAATAACTTGGGGATTAATAATAAAGCTGGGTACTTTTTGCAGCAATAAGTAGTGCGAAACAGTGTCATCTAATTTTATAGGCGTTACTGGTACTCCTATGAGGCAGGCGTCATGTCGGGTTAACGTCAATTGTATACTTAAGCGCCATCCACTGTATTTGGTCCACGAAGCACTATCCAGGGCTACCATCCTCGCAAGCAGAAGCGCTACATATCAGATTACCGCTTCTGGTGTTAGTAATACCCATGTTTCTGTTGGCGTCGTTACGCAACTGAAACATATGCAACTGTTCAACAAATGTCTGTTGCGCACAACATTTGTACATATCTTTAACATCATTTCGTAATGTGTCGCACAATAAAAAAATTACTACCCAGTTACCTTGCCTCCGCATGCTTCGGATAACATGGATTCCTTTGGTACTTGGGATCCGCCAGATTTTTTTCTTTGGGTTTTGTTTTCTTTGTGTGCGTGCGTGCGTGTCCGCTGTGCCATCACGTGATTGCTGAGAGAGTGTGAGGGGGAGAGGCCACAGCTGGCACCGTTCCAGGGAGCACGGATGGACGTCGGACAGCGCGAGTATGAGACATTAAAAGCTCTTTCGCCTTAGAAACAACTTGTCTTGCAGGTGGGCATTGTGGGTCGCACAGGCGCCGGCAAGTCTTCGCTAGTGCTGGCCCTGCTGCGCGTCATCCGGGCCACCAGCGGTCGCATTCTCGTCGACGGCGTTGACATCGCGTCAGTACCGCTGTCCAGGCTACGAACAGCCATCACCGTCATACCACAGGTACGTTCTTTTCGTGACGGAAGAGAAGGCGCAGTGACGACATTCGCTACGTAGTGTTTAAGAAGAGGAGAAGAGAGTTAAATGGGCTCACATTCTTTGGTCATTGCGCATTTAATATGAATCATTACCAAGTGTCAGTACTTCAGTTGATAATTCGTCTAGCTTAATTTACACAGTTCACAAAAATGCAGCCCATTCGCTGTAAAAAAAAAAAAAAAGACAACCGGCGAAATTTTTCGGAGATTTAATTACATCGGTCGAGAAACGACCACTGCAAAGCGTTTATAGCGGTCTGATGCTTTATAGTTTATCAAAACCTAAAAACCGAAAAAATGGAGGACGATTGAGCCTGGCCTTGAAGAGTAAAACGCGATAGCATATTCGGGCTTCACCTTCAACTGTGCCGCAAGTAAAGAAACGTTTGTGCGCGGCCGTAGACGATCACAGAATAGCACAACTTAGCAACAACTTATAGGTTTCACGCGAAGAACGCCAAGCAGATCGATAAGCGCAAAGGATGCACGAAAAGAAACACAGGACGAGCGCGAACTAACAACGTTCACAGCTCGACACAAAGGGCTCACGGAACATACGCAAAGGTATACAGAGGACGAGCGCGAACTAACAAGTGTCACAGTTGTTACTTCACTGCGTTTGAACAGCGCGCTTCTTTCGCGAACGGGGCCTCTGCAGCGCGCGAAGTGAGCTTTGTGCGCTCTGTAACCTAAACGCTATCTTTCCGGCGAAAATACACGATGTACAACCGCCCCCCATCCCCAATCCCAAGAAAAACGGAAAAAGAGAAAAAGAAAGAGATGAGGAAATAAAACGAAAAGCGAAGAGAAGCAAAGAAGGCTTAAAACTTGGAAGCGCAAAATCGACGAGGACTACGAAGGAACACGGATACACAGGACATGCGCAAACTCGCAACTAAGCTTTATTCAGAAGTCTCCCTAGATATATACTGGAGGGAAACAGCGCGAAAGACGAAAGACCAGGCAGAGAAAGACACAAACAACAGCGCTGGTCTTTCGCCTTTAGCGCTGTTTCCCTCCAATATGTCGTACCAACACGCCCAAGCAACCACTTTAGCATATATACACAGCCGACTGGCGCACGCAGGCGCAATGCACATCACAATCTACAACGCTAATCAGGATCGGCAGAGCAACAAATATTCACATCACAACCAAGTTTCTAAGAACACTTTTTCGTTCCTGCGCAGCACAACAGAACAGAAGTGTCACTGATACAATGACCTTCTTTCTTTTTAATGTGATGAGCCTCCATTAGTTCTCTCGCCAGCGCATTTCCACTTCTGCCCAGAATTCGAATGCTAGAAAGCGCCTGTCCTGTGTATCTGTGTGCCTTCGTAGTCCGCGTCGATTTTGCGCTTCCAAGTTTTAAGATTATGAACAAACTAGCCCAGCAACGCATTCTTTTAAAGAGCAGTGATATCAAATTTCAATCTCGAGATGTGGCGTTCATTGGCGTAGCCAGGAATTTTGTTCGGGGGGGGGGGGGGGAGGGCTCGCATGTAAGCACTGTGTATATATATATATATATATATATATATATATATATAGATAACGAAAGAATTATAAACTTAAGGGCTCGTTTGCTTTGTTAAAAACAGTATTAATGCGAACTAACAGACAAAGATGCCAAGGAAAGTATAGGGGGGAGCTATTAGAAGTAAATGTAATGTAGATGTGAAGAAAGGAAAGTGGACGAAAAGATAACTTGCCACCGGCAGGGACCGAACCTACGACCTTATGTGAGAGACAGATGCGCATTGGCTTCTTCAGCATCTTAAATGTTGTCTTAGTTGCATCATGGCGCTGTTACAGCACATCATCTGTTAACAACTGTGATCTAATGAAATACATAGTTTTTGTTTTCCTTTACACTTCTCATCGTTCACAGCACCTGTCCGGTGAAACGTGCCCGCTTGCTATTACGGAGGAAACAATTAAGTCTTTTACAGAGGGCTGCCCAAGTGAACTAACGAAAGTCGTATGCAACTCTGGAAACGCAGTACATACTTTGGGACCCATTCGCAGTAGTGAACGTTGTTTAAGTGGCATTCTAGTACTACCGAAACTTTACATTTTGCGCTTAATTCTAATGAGATGACGCTTCTGCATCACACGTTTCCTGAGAAGAAGGCCCTCATAATTTTCCTCTCGACCTGTTCACCTTGAACAATAGTTCCACCAGGATCTATCAAGCACCGCAATCGTCATGTATTTTTGCATGATTACTGGAAATAACTCTTACAACCACTTTGGAATATCAGAGCTCCATGTGGGAAAGTTCGTATATTTACGTTACAATCACTAGATCATTTAAGTTGAGTCATGTGAAGAAGCCATTTAGAAAACACAAACGTATTACTGAAGATATAAATTATAGTAGAAAATAATGCACTAAATTTCATATATTTTGCTGTGCACTTGCATTCTCCTGTTCTTCCGCTCGTGTTTGGAGATGCATCTACATAATCGATCGAGCAGAATTCACTACAAACGTCCCAATTATCTTAGTTTCGAGAAGCTAATTCATCAAAATCTGTTGAAAACGGCGATCGAATCAATTTTTCATGCTTTGTGCGCATGTTTTTTGCCCGCTTTACTTCGCACTGTTATAATAAGCTCGCCCGCGAAATCTGCCAGCTTACTATTGAAGAAAACAATAACGAAGAGCAGCGTTACGTCTAGCAGACTTACATACATATTTGAGCTTTGTCATAGACGCAGTGATCAAGTTTACCTTCTAGTAGTGCACATTGTAACGCAATACTACGTAAGTTTGTCTACCCACCAGACAGTTTTATCCACCTTTCCACCTGACGTCCCACTAAAAATATACTGCTAGGCTTTTTTATTAGAAAGTGCAACTAATAGCACTTATTTGCATGAAAACTAAGCAAGCGTTCACACTGATTGCGAACCTTAATAATGCGTGGTGCATGTATTCCTGAGAGGAACTGCCGGTGAGCGAAATTATGACCTGTTTCTCTGACCGCAAACGAGTGATTAGAATCAGAAGTGAAATGTAAAATTTCCTTTGGAATATAGGATGCTACCTGATGCTACTTAGACGACGCGATGTTTTGCGAGTGAGCCCCTATCATACTGCTTCGTTTCCAGAGTTGTATAGACATCCATTCACGTGCTTTATGAGATATGAATATTTGCGCAGGACCTTTCAACACCACTAGTCCCAAAACATTACGCTACTGAGCCACGAGACAACGTAGCTCACATAGACAGCTGTTGTTCTATGGAATACACATTAAATATACATTTTTGTTGACCTCGTGATATTTGCATTTATAAAAGACAAAAAAAAATACAAAGCAAACAAAATTTTCAAAGCGCAAGCCACCGCGGTGGTACTGTAGTTACGGTGCTCGACTGCTGACGCGAATGATGTGGGTTCCATCCCGGCCGCGATGGTGGCATTTTTATGGAGACGAAATGCTTGAGGCCGCTGTAAGTACGCGAGCCTCCTTGATTTAAGTGCTTGTTGAGGAACACAAGCGGTAGAAATTTTCGTAGTCCTCCACTACGAAGTGCCTGATAACCGTACCGTGGTTCTGGGCGTGTCAAACTCCACAAATTATTATTATATTATTAGTATTGCAAAACGCCGGCCTAACTGAGCTCGAACTAATAGCGCGGTAGAAATGGAACTATTCTCGTCAAATCTTACATATGGGGCGCTTTTCTTCTAGAAGTGCCAAGTCCACTTTAACTGACACTGAAAAAAACGCAGTTTCTTGCAACGAAAAATATGGTCGGGCCAGCTAGAACATTTTTAACGCGATAGCGTTCAAGAGCTCGTTTCACAGAAATTCCAGCGTCGGCGTCGGCGTCGTTGGTTGTGAGCGAAAAATCATCATCTTGTCCGTGACCGAAAAATCGAGACAGATGCAAATAAAATAAATAATAAAAATTTTCGGGTCCGAGTGAGGATCGAAGCCGGGTCGTCTGCGTGGCAAGCAGGTTTTCTACCACACAGCCATGCCTCTGCTTGGAAATACTGTGAAAATAACTTCCTCTGCTTGGAAATGCAGTGAAAATGACTTCCATGCTTCGCAAACGCAAGCGTCCTTTATATAGGCGTCGCAATATAACATGTAATATCCCAAGAATATTGCGTGGTACAAGCGTACATTGCCATCGGGCGTCAGAATATGTGACTATCATAACGATTTCATAGTTTAAAGCCAGCCGCCCATTACAAACGGCACACACCTTACTGCGCGTAATCCCTTAACACCACGTAGTGGGTGCAAGGCAAGTTCGAAAACATTTCCCACATTTGCCGCGCATAATTGCTCCTGGTTTAAAGCGTACTACCCGTTACATAGTATGCACTAAGTGATTGAAGTACGCACTAGGGATGGGATATCGCTATCGCGTTCAACTCTTAAAGGCGAAGCTTAAGGGACCCCCCAATTTTTTTCGCCAGTGCGCTCATGTCAGCAAGGTACCTTAAATCTATATTGCGGCTAAAATATATGTAGCCTACTATCGTCAGTATTCCAGAGTAAAATTTGTATCTGGCTTTTAGAGATTGTAACATTTAATTTGGGCTTGACTTAGCTCGTAAAAAAAGTGTAAATCGCAACAAATCAACGATACAGCAATATTTTGCGACAACATTAACACCATGCTTGTGCTTCCGTCGGTGCCGCGTTTTGTTGCATTGGCGTAACGGCGATAACTAGATTTGTAGAGCGAGTGGTCCTGCCAGGGAAAATGCGTACCATTCTGGACTGCCGGCACCGTTTTGTCGTTCCTGGCATCTTAAGGGCCTACAGAAAAAGGTTATTTGTTTGTTTTTTTTTTGTTTGTTTGTTTATTTGTTTGTTTTTTTGTAGCCTGAAAACTATTTCAGCTCATCTTCGTCTTCTTCTTAGCTCATTTGATTTCACGCCCTTTCGGATCGCTTCTTCTTCAAGGAATAAAGCGGTGCCCAATATCTTCATTTCAGTTGTCTTATATTTCAAATATACCGTCTCGAAGTGAAAGAAGGCCATGATATTGTCACGTGGGTGTGACGTCGACAAAGGCAGCAGGCGACGTGTCCAAGATGAAACTGTTTATTAGGCCGAACTTGTGGCCGGTAAAGAGAAAGTAAGATTACAGCAATACACGCTGGCACTGATAGCGGCGAACAGAGCGTCGGCCGGCGATCAACTGCACATCGTTGGAGCGCGCCGGCTTTTATGCATCACGCGTCGAACATTCTAGCCTTATCACTGGTCATCGCGCAAGCTCAGGAATAATCTCGAGTGGTCGCGTCTTGCGCGCAATCTTAACAAAACGATCTACAATAATCGCGAAGGTTCTAGAACAACAAGGCGCGGTTTGAGCTGAGCTTTGCTGACGGTCTTTGTGGGCGAAAACCGAATACAACAAAAGTGAAAATAAGAATAGCGCGTGGCAATGCCCCCCTCTGAAAAGGCATCGTCCCGATGCTTAAAACAGAACACGGGGGAAAATGCATGCAACAATAAATCACAACAATAAAGAAAGAAAGTGCAATAATTAAGCAATAAGTGCAGTCCTCTGGTTCGCTAACGCGCGTAATACGGCTTGAGGCGCACGACATGGACGACTTCAGGTCGCGCACGGCGCCGTTGAGAGTTCGTTATGCCGTCCGGGACGACCTCGTAGTCCAGAGCACCGAGACGTCGAAGCACCTTGTACGGCCCGAAGTATCGCCGAAGGAGTTTTTCACTAAGTCCACGTCGGCGTATCGGTGTCCACACCCAAACGCGGTCGCCGGCCTGGTATTCCACGAAGCGTCGTCGAAGATTGTAACGGCGGCTGTCGGTCGTCTGCTGATTCTTGATCCGCAGGCGGGCGAGTTGTCGTGCTTCTTCGGCGCGCTGTAGGTAGGCGGTCACGTCGATGTTTTCCTCGTCGGTGACGTTCGGTAACATGGCGTCGAGCGTCGTTGCCGGGCTCCGTCCGTAGACCAACTTGTATGGCGTCATCTGCGTCGTTTCTTGCACGGCCGTGTTGTATGCGAAGGTCACGTACGGAAGGATGGCGTCCCACATCTTGTGTTCGACGTCGACGTACATGGCCAGCATGTCGGCGATGGTCTTATTTAGACGCTCGGTCAGGCCGTTCGTCTGTGTGTGGTAGGCGGTGGTCCGGCGGTGACTTGTTTGGCTGTACCTTAGGATCACCTGAGTTAGGTCCGCGGTAAAAGCCGTACCTCTGTCGGTAATGAGGACCTCTGGGGCGCCATGACGCAGTACGATGTTCTCGACGAAGAACTTTGCTACCTCGGCGGCACTGCCCTTGGGCAGGGCCCTTGTCTCGGCGTAGCGGGTGAGGTAGTCAGTAGCTGCGACGATCCACTTGTTTCCGGAATTCGACGTCGGGAACGGCCCCAGTAAGTCCATGCCGATTTGCTGGAACGGCCGGCGAGGTGGCCCGATGGGTTGCAGAAGTCCGGCCGGCCTAGTCGGTGGTGTCTTCCGTCGCTGACAATCTCGGCAAGTCCTCACGTAGTGGGTGACGTCGGCAGTGAGGCGAGGCCAGTAGTACTTTTCTTGTATCCTTGCCAGCGTACGGGTCATGATGCAAAGCATGCAGAACTTCTGGTCGTAATGCCGAAGGTACTACGAGGAGGGAGTCGGCCCGAAGTGGCGAGAAGTTTTTCTTTAGGAGAACGCCGTTGCGCATGAAAAACGACTCCAGTCCTCGTCTGAATACCTTTGGAGCCACGGTGGCTTTGCCCTCGAGGTATTCCATAAGGCGCTTGAGTTCCGGATCGGCGCGCTGTCGCTCGGCGAAGTCGTCGGCACTTATGGTTCCCAGGAAGCCGTCATCATTCTGGTCGTCCAGCGGCGGTGGGTCGACGGGGGCACGAGACAGGCAGTCGGCGTCAGAGTGTTTTCTTCCGGACTTGTAAACGACTGTAATATCGAATTCTTGAAGTCTCAGGCTCCACCGTGCGAGGCGACCAGAAGGGTCCTTCAAGCTAGCTAGCCAACAGAAGGCGTGGTGGTCGCTCACAACTTTGAAGGGCCTGCCGTAAAGGTAGGGGCGAAACTTTGATGTAGCCCAGATGATGGCAAGGCACTCCTTTTCTGTTGTGGAGTAGTTAGCCTCTGCCTTTGATAGCGACCGGCTAGCATAACTGATAACCCTTTCCAGTCCGTCCGTCCTCTGCACAAGGACGGCGCCGAGTCCTACGCTGCTCGCGTCGGTGTGCACTTCTGTTTCGGCGTGTTCGTCTAAATGCGCAAGTAACGGAGGCGTTTGCAGGCGTCATTTTAGTTCTTGAAATGCCTCCTCCTGCGGCGTTTCCCACTTGAACTCGACGTCGGTCCTGGTGAGGTTAGTGAGAGGCTCGGCGATGCGGGCGAAGTTTTTAACGAACCGCCTGTAATAGGCACACAAGCCGAGAAATCGACGCACGGCCTTCTTGTCGGTGGGTGGCGGGAAAGCAGCGATGGCGGTTGTCTTTTGCGGGTCGGGGCGTACTCCGGATTTGCTTATCACGTGGCCCAAGAACAAAAGTTCTTCGTACGCGAAGCGGCACTTCTCTGGCTTGAGAGTGAGTCCGGACGTCTTGATTGCCTGAAGTACAGCTTCAAGGCGCCGCAGGTGTTCATCGAAGTTCGAGGAAAACACAACGACGTCGTCCAAGTACACAAGGCAAGTCTGCCACTTCAAGCCAGCCAGTACAGTATCCATAACGCGTTGGAAGGTCGCGGGGGGCCGAGCAAAGACCAAAAGGCATGACCTTAAACTCGAACAGGCCGTCTGGTGTTATAAAGGCAGTCTTTTCTCGGTCTCTCTCGTCGACTTCGATCTGCCAGTAGCCCTGTCTTCAGGTCCATCGAGGAAAAGTACTTCGCGTTGTGGAGTCGATCCAGGGCGTCGTCTATACGTGGGAGGGGATACACGTCCTTCTTCGTGATCTTGTTCACGCGACGATAGTCGACGCAGAAACGTAGAGTTCCCGTCCTTCTTCTTCACCAATACCACGGGAGACGCCCAGGGACTCTTGGACGGCTGGATGATGTCCTCGCGAAGCATTTCGTCGACTTGTTTCTTTACGGCTTCGCGTTCTCGCGTCGAAATTCGATACGGGCTCTGACGGACTGGTCGGGCACTTTCTTCAGTTATGATACGATGTTTGGCGACTCGGGTCTGTCGAATCCTTGACGACGATGAGAAGCCGTCCTTGAATTGCAGGAGCAGATTTTTGAGCTTGTCTTGCTTCTGCTTTGGGAGGTTGCGGTTGACGTCGAAATCTGTTTCGGGACCTCGATTCGTGGAAGAATGTTCGGCAGTATCGGAGAGGGCGAAAGCATTGCTTGTGTCCACGAATTTCTCGATGTAGGCGACCGTCGTACCAATGTTGAGGTGCCTATATTCGTGGCTGAAGTTTGTCAGTAGTACCTTTGCTTTGCCGTCGCGCAACTCGGCGATGCCTCTTGCGACGCAAATCTGACGGTTCACAAGCAGGTGCTGATCGCCCTCGACAACGCCTTGAAGGTTAGCGGGTATTTCGGTGCCGACGGAAATGACGACGCTGGAAAGAGGCGGAACGGTGACCTGCTCTTCTATTACATTCAAGGCATGATTCTCCGGCGACGTGTGGGGCGGCAACGCTTTTTCTGAAGTCAGTGTTATCGACTCAGACCTCAGGTCGATGACGGCGCCGTGTTGACTTAGGAAGTCCATCCCCAGTATCACATCCCTGGAGCAGTGCTGCAGAATTAGAAAGCTGGCGGGATAAGTCCGGTTATTGATGGTGACTCTTGCGGTGGAGACACCGGCCGGCGTTATTAGATGACCCCCAACGGTCCTGATTTCAGGGCCTTGCCAAGCAGTCTTTATTTTCTTCAACTTCGTCGCGAACGGTCCACTGATGACAGAATAGTCCGCTCCGGTGTCGACGAGAGCTGTCACGCTATGGCCGTCGATAAGGACGTCGAGGTCGCTAGTTCGTCGTCTCGCGTTGCAGTTAGGTCGTGGCGTCGTGTCACGGCTGCGTCGATTTATTGCGCTGCTTCCACGTCGCGTCGTCACATGTTCGTCGGGCCGCGATGTTTCGTCGGCAGGGCTATGTTCGGCATGCGGCGTGTTCTTCAGGTTTCGTCGAAGCGTCGTCGGCGGCGGCGGAGGATCTTCGGCATTTCGTCGTGCAGCAACCGCACCTCCATCGGTTGCTGCCCTTAGTTTTCCGGATAAGGGCTAGGCGGCCGGCCCCGGTTTGGGCCAGTGTACTGCCGGCGGTGCGGTGACATATAGCGGCCGGGCGAAGGTGAGCGGGAAGGTCGTCGGAGCGTCCACTGAGCTCCTGCGAGGTAGTCGGCGATGTCTTGCGGTCGTTCACCCCGCTGTGGACGAGGCGCGTTGACGGCGAAACCGCGTAGGCCCATCTGTCGGTACTGGCAACGGCGGTACGTGTGGCCGGCCTCCCCACAGTGGTAGCATAGCGGGCGGTTGTCAGGGGCGCGCCAAACGTCGGTCTTCCTCGGAGCGCAGCGCTGACCGGTAGGGGGGTGGTATGGCGTCGGTGGCGGTGGTGGCGGAGCCTGGCGGCGGAACTGCGGTGGTGCAGCGTCCTGACGCGGCCTTGGAGGAGCGTTGCGGCGGACTGCAGCGGCGTAGCTCATAGCTTCCGGCTGAGGCTGTGGTGCTTCGGGGATTCCAAGTGATTGCCGAACTTCCTCGCGGACAATGTCGGCGATCGAATCCACTTGGGGCTGCGGCGAGGGTAACAGCTTGCGCAGCTCCTCCCGCACGATCGCTCGGATGGTCTCGCGCAGGTCGTTCGTGCTGAGGGCATGAGCTTCGGCGTAGTTCGTTGTTGAAGAGCGGCGGTCGTACTGTCTTGTTCGCATCTCAAGTGCCTTTTCGATTGTCGTGGCCTCAGTAAGGAATTCGTCGACAGTCTTGGGCGGGTTGCGGACAAGTCCCGCAAACAGCTCTTGCTTAGCACCTCGCAGCAGGAACCGGAGCTTCTTCTCCTCAGCCATGGCGGGGTCCGCGTGCCGGAACAGTCTCGTAATCTCTTCCGTGAAGAGCGCCACGGTTTCATTTGGCAGCTGCATACGTGTTTCCAACAGCGCTTCGGCTCTCTCCTTGCGGACGACGTTTGTGAAGCTGTCCAGGAATGCGGCGCGAAAGAGGTCCCAGGTTGTGAGTGTGGCTTCTCGGTTCTTGAACCATGTCCGAGCGGAATCTTCCAGGGCGAAATAAACGTGTCGCAACTTGTCATCGTCGGTCCAGTTATTGAAAAGGGCGACGCGGTCGAACTTTTCGAGCCAGCTCTCCGGGTCTTCGAGTGATGAGGCCCGGAAGGTGGGTGGCTCCCTGGGTTGATGTAGCCGGATCGGTGTAGGGGCCGCTGGGGCGGTCATCGTTCCGGTCGAGGTCGATGTCGTGATCTTGGGCTGCCTGGTGGTTTCGGGAAGTGGCCCGTACTCTGGCTGGAGTCCCTTCTGCCTGCGGCTAGTTCGAGGATCGGGGCGTTCTTTGCTGTCGGCTTCCTCGTGGCTTGGGCCCGGGTCAATGCTCCGTGGGGGCGTCCGGATCATGAACGAAGCAGCACCTCCACCAGATGTCACGTGGGCGTGACGTCGACGAAGGCAGCAGGCGACGTGTCCAAGATGAAACTGTTTATTAGGCCGAACTTGTGGCCGGTAAAGAGAAAGTAAGATTACAGCAATACACGCTGGCACTGATAGCGGCGAACACAGCGTCGGCCGGCGATCAACTGCACATCGTTGGAGCGCGCCGGCTTTTATGCATCACGCGTCGAACATTCTAGCCTTATCACTGGTCATCGCGCAAGCTCAGGAATAATCGCGAGTGGTCGCGTCTTGCGCGCAATCTTAACAAAACGATCTACAATAATCGCGAAGGTTCTAGAACAACAAGGCGCGGTTTGAGCTGAGCTTTGCTGACGGTCTTTGTGGGCGAAAACCGAATACAACAAAAGTGAAAATAAGAATAGCGCGTGGCAATATGCAGCGCAAAGGTTGTCGAATGAAAGCAATATAGGAAAGCTACTAGGACCCAAATGAAACTGATTGGACCCGGTCACGTTGGTTGTTTTGGTCGTGTTTGTTGAAGCAGCACTGATTTAATGGATCTGACTCAGTTTGATCCAAGCAGATGAAGGATTTCGCTGATTTTTTAAAATTCTAAACTGCCTTTTTGAGTTCACGTTACGATGAGGAAACCATTTTGATTACAATTTGTTTAAAAGAGAAATATACTTTGGCACGTTTCACGCACCCGTGAAATTTAGGCCTTTTCTGATTTGGTTGTTTAAGAAAAACGCCACGTATAATAGCCAAAGACAGTCATCATGCTTTGGCCGGAAGAGGGCTGTTCAAAGCACTATCAGCGTTAGAAGGAAGTGATTTTGGCAAAGCAGGATTGCTAGTACATTATAGTCTGCTTAGCAGCGTCGTCGATGTGGATTCGCTTCTCGGACTGGGAAAAAAAATTTGGGTTTCAAAGATTGACCTCAAAAATGTCAGCTCACTGGCAACACTGAATACATCAGGGCAACCTTATGGTCAGAGTGGTCAGTTAAGGGAGTGAATCGAGGGTGCTTTCCCCCCGCCCTTACTTATCCACTGGGGGGATGCAACCCCCGCTGATCGGCGTACCCTAGCAGCCCAAATTAGTAGATGCCTTTTGTTCTAAGAATATAGTGCATTGCCGGTACAGAAAACGCGGCCCGCGGACCCCTTGCTAGCGGCCCGCGCGTTCA
>JALIZH010030222.1:0-11569 GCA_030522465.1 Rhipicephalus appendiculatus | reverse complement strand
TTGTTTTCTTCAGTCTTTCTTTATCTCTTTCTATATCACCCTCTCTCTTGCTTTCCCTCCTTCTAACCCTCACGTCACTCCCCCTCAACCTTACTTCCCTTTCTCATCCCCTTGCTAAGCTGTATTGTGAAAAGTGATGCCATGCTTTACCCTATAGGGTAAAGCATGGCACACACACACACATATTTTCACAATGCATACATGACATCACTTTTCACAATACAATACAAAAAGAAGTGAGAATATATTCTCACTTATTTTTCCTCGTCGTCACCCTAATTTCCCTTTTCCACCGTCATGCTATGCTGTACTATAGACGGCTGTGCTATGCTAGAGCACATACCCGTTGTCTGTGGTGCAGATATTATACTATACCAGGCTATGTCATGTTTTACTCTCTCTCCTCATTTTTGTCCTTTTTCGTCACCTTTACGTCAATCCTCCTGACCCTCACTTCCTTTTGCCACCTCCTTGCTATGCTATGCTATGCATGGCTGTGCGTGGCTGTGCTATGCTAGGCGCTGCTTGGCACATACCATCTTTCTGTAACGCAATGCTGCCGAGTTTCGTGCGGTGCGCGCCCGCAACTACTGAAGCTCAAACAGCTTCGTTGTTAAAACACTTCGGAATCCCAGAAATGAACGAAAACAGTAATTTGAAGACTTTTTTCAGATATCAGCAAGTGAACAACAGAACCGAAGGTAGATATTAAAAGTTAGACGGAAAGAAAGTTGATACAGATGGTCAGGATTGATCTCAGAAAAAAGGCATGCAGATGTGAGCAAAATGGAACAGAAGCATAACATGTGCACATAAATTCTGCCTGACTTTTATTTATTTTTTTTAAGGCCGCAGTGGCACTCTCCAATATTGCCTCGGCATTGGCGTTGTCTGTTTATTTGGCCTTGGATCCGTGTCCGCTTCTATTAGCTTTTTTTACATTGATATCAAAAACGTATATATCTTGTATTGCTTCTTGTCTAGAGTGAAGCTGTTTCTTTATTTTTTCCTTATATATTCACGAGACAACTGATGTCTGACTGAGCAGAGGGCGTCTCGTAATGGTTCCTGTTGTGTTATTTTAACGCAAGCTACCAGGGACGTAGCCAGGATTTTTTTCCGATAGTGAAAAAAAGCGGGTGGTGGGAAGGGGGTTCAAACACCAGTTACGTATGTTCGCGCGTGTTTGTATGAGTGCGTGTCTACACACATGCCACCCCTTCCCCGCCCTGGCTATCTACTGCTTCGGTATCCTGTACTGCAATAAGCAACGTGCTGCTACGGTATCCTGAGTTGAGCTATCATGCATGAATGAAAGCGTTCCACTTTGCCATTGCAAAACCCAAATGCTAAGCTACGAACTAAAAAGCACGAGAAAACCCGTGTTATTTCTGGGAGCACCCTCGAAGTGAAAGTTACTTTTCCCTCAATATTAAAGACTTCTTCAGATGCTCGGGCCAGCGAGGCGTGTGATATTTCCAAGGCTTCGCGCTCCGTCCGGAGCCTTCGATTCCGAAGTTCGAGGCGAGAGTAGCAGCCGGTGGATGTTCTGTCCAAGCTGATGGTGCTGAAATTTTGTTTTCGTATCTCTCTGCTACGGTATCCTGAGCAGAGAATACGATGCTCGAATGATCTTGCAGTTTTTATGCGCTACGTTGTATGGTGTTCCCGTCACAAGTAACCCCCCTGCTGTTCACCGCACAAAGGCGTGCATGATATATCAGGGGCGTTTGCTTGCTCTTCAAACAATTTTTTTTCGTTTTCCTGCTGGCGAAGAACGGTAACCTTCAAATTCGCTGTTCAACCTTATTGTACAGAGTTGGGGGCTAGATTTAATCAAATATAATAAAAAAGGAAGAACTAGCTGAATGATCTAAGTCGGTGGGGGGACTTTATTAAAATGTGCTTTGCTATTGCCTCCTTTTGGAAAGGGGAAATTTTGAAAAGTGGTGCGCTCAGAGGAATTTGTCTTTTCAGGCAAGCCGAAGAGGGGTGCGTTCCTACTTCAAACTGCAGAGGAAAATAAACCTGTTTGCGGGAGTCTGCCTGACACAGCTGAAGAGGCGGTACAAAACGCCCCCAACTCGATAAACGCACCGGGTCAGCAAGTTCGCTCAAAGAGCGACGAGCAATCTTATTTCGTTCTCGATGAAAAAAAAAAAAGAAAAGGTTGAGTGAGCACACAAGAAAATTTGCAACTTCAGCTTACAAACAGACTGCGTATTTTATGAAGGCGTATGTTTCCCTTAGTCTGTTTATTCTTAGCCTGTTTATCTTACTGCGACCAGATTTCATCACGCGCTTACTCAGCGGCCTTTGAGCCTTATAAGTTAGGTGACTGACCTTAGAACTGTTAGTAAACAGTCGAGCTTTCTTTGTTTCAAGTCGCGAGATGTCGGTGAATGCACGAAAGACTGTATCTTATTAAACAAGCTTGCTCTTACAGAAAAGCACAGGAGATCGACAAAAACGTGCTGTTTAATCACCTTAATTGTTCGTACCTTATGACCTTGTCTTCAGAGCGTAAAGGAGAAGGTGAGCCGGATGTTCCTCTAGTCTAACAAATTAGAAAAAAGAAGAAGAAAACAAGAGAACAATTCAAGAATCAACAGAGTTCAGCGGTGATTAGGCGTTCTTCTAGCGTTCTGCTCTATGCCGGTGCAAAAAAGAAAGGGAAAAAAATCACCTTCGATATGCATTCCCATAAGGCGACTCAAAGGCAAAAGTCATCCGGTTTGGTTATCTTACCGTACACTTTATGTCGACGTCCAACGTTCCCTAATGATCTATTGATAACGTAATTTTCACTGTTGAACTTACAGAAATTAAATTGTTACTAAATGAATTTGCTTTTGTTATTGTCATGGAATGAACTTTCGCTAGGTAACTTATTAGGCTAATAACTTAATTTGCTTTTCTTGTGGTCGTGTAATGAACTTTCACAAATTATCTCCATGCTAACTCAATTTACCTTCATGGTCACCGTATACAGTAAAACCTCGGTGATACGATCATGACTCGTGCCAATTTCGGGGAGATGCGAATTTTCCGGTGGCCCCGGCCAAGGCCCATTAGCTTGCAATGTACGGTTGTTGTGAATCGATTTTCACCCCGCGACGTTTGATACGAATGTACGCTGGCGCACAGGTATACGAACAGGTGCTGCCCGCGCTGTCGCGGAAGACGCGGCAATCACGCACGGGCGCGGGCATGCGCCCTGCGAGACCATCAGCGGTGCGTCGTTGATTCCGAGATTTTGCGCGGGAATGTTGGAAGCCTTACTGCGCCTTCGCGTTTAGATTACAGGTGGTCTTGGCGTCACGCTTGCTTTTTCTTTTTCTTTTCTTTACAACACGTCGATGCGTGCTGCTGAGCACGAGGCAGCAGCGCCGTTGTACTGTGTTAACACGTGCCTGCCGCCTCGGTTCAAGCCACGTCCTCTCAATCAGACGTCCTATGAAACAAGGCTGACTCTTGGGCTGCTGGTCCATCATGAAGTCCTATGAAAGGTGGACGAGGACCCCAAGGGACGAAACGGACGGTCTTGGCGAAGGAGCTAGCTCTCGCAACGTAGGGGCACACCGGCCAACTCTCCGACTTGCACGGGAGATTCCCGAATTTTGAGCGAGACTCCCGATTGTGCTGGCACGGCCGTAAATCTCCCGAAAAGCACCCCGAACACCACCACGAGAACAAAAAACAGCAACAAAGGAAACAGGTTCTAAAATTTTCTGGCGTTCATGTACTGCGTCCCTTCTGAAGTGACTTCTGAAGTTACTTTTGCCGCAATACTGCAATATCATGCGAAAAAGCGTAGTAAGATGGGGAAGGGACTGATAGCGGTCACGGGTCACAACATATCTGATTCGCTAATTACGCACACGCACACGCACCGTATATTTGCGAGTATAAGTATGATCTCTGACGTCTACAAACTTTACTGGCAATCATTCAGAGCTGTTCATGACGTTGCTGCGGCCCTGAGAAAAAATAAATTAAAACGTATGCCAGTTTTTTTTTATCATATACCAATTTTGCGAGTTTTCTGGTTATACGAACTTCGGATGATACGAATATTTTTGGTGTCCCCGCGAGATTCATGTCACCGAGGTTTTACTGTACATTAAGAGTCATGCTTTCACTCGAAGTACGTACTAAGCCATAATTCATCATCATATGCTGAAGTAGGGAAGTAGCCACTACGCGTCTGTAGGGCAATGAGGGCCCTTTCGTAGCTGCTCACTGCGTTCATGCGTTGGCTGGTGATGAGGATGATGAAATTGGCTTGATCCATTTGTAATGGGCGGGTACCTTCAAACCATCCACTCGTTACGCAATCACGTAGTGTGACGCATGGTGGGGTTCTACGCTTCTGCCACGCAATATTAAAGGCGGTAACGTGGCTCCTCGACCGACGTGACACCTGTATCATGTCGGTCTTCGCACCAATCTGCTTTCGCACTTTCATATCGAGGGCTTCGTACCTAAGACTTCGTTGCCTTAGGTAGCATGCGAGAGTTCATTGGTCAGACGCCGCCTCGTGCAAAGATCAAGTACCCCGTGACGCCTTCTGGCAAAAAATATATTGGCCGCGTATCTGCGTGCTTCGCTGCAAATGTCGTCGAAAGACGATAGTCTTGTGCCGACTGCACTGCATGAGTACCACAATTTAATAGCTGGGCTAGCCGCTGGGCTCGTTTTTCGGACGTTTTCCGGGCACGCTTAGACGGACGCCGGCGTTTCTCCGCTGAAATTTGGTCGTCGGTCTTTTCTCTGCGTTCTCTGATCATGTCTTGTAGAGTGGGTCGTATTTCATCAAGCGGCCATGTATGTTTTGCCTTGCCTGAGACAGCGCTCTTCTACGATGAATCAGCCGCATCTGGCTGGCATTGATAAAACAGAAGAGGACGCCATCTATAGCGCTATCGGGGAACATCGGCTTGTGTTGAACTATGCTGCTGCCAGGTGGCAGCACCACAGCGTCGAAGTTAAATCACTGGGCGGAGACTTGTTTTGTACATAGCGGCGCATTTTCAGCGCCGCGTAATAAACACTAGGATCTTTATAATTACGTATCTATAGATTTTGTTTTAAAGGAACACTGTGAATAGTACTAAGGTATTGATGTTGTGCCTCAGGTATGCGTAATATTTGATTCTTAATTGCCCACGCTCACCCGTATGAACACATGCCCCTCGGTCAAGATTGGAGGTCGTAAGGCAGGGGGTTAAACTTTGGCCAGCTAGCTGGATCGTGCGACGTGCCGACAAACAGAGAAACAGACGAAAATTTCTCCGTTTAGGTATCCCAAGAAGGACTATCGTCTTTAAAAAAGTGTTCCACACTCACCGCCTGGGCTAGGGGTCTAGGAGTGGCGCTGGCTAACACTCCCAGCAAGTAAGCACACATATAAACCCTGCAAAAAAAAATGTTGGCGAGGGAGCACCGTCCGTTGTAGCTCAAATGGTAGAGCATCGGGAGCGTAACTCGAACGAGGGTGGCGATGTGGGCTTGTTGGTGCATAATGGAAAGGTAGTTTCTTAGCGCTGGTGTGGACGAGGACAAATAAGAAGAGACACTAGACACATGGGCGCCCATGTGTCTAGTGTCTCTTCTTATTTGTCCTCGTCCACACCAGCGCTAAGAAACTACCTTTCCAGTAACTCGAACGCTGTGACTCGGGTTCCCACCAACGGAAAGGGATTTTTCGTCCACTTTCTTTCAATTTAAGCGAGAATGATTACAACACAGTTGTGCGAACCACAAATAACGGCCCCGGTGCTTTCCCTGCCTTATTTATCTGCTGCATTCATTAGTTAATGAGACCTGTGTAGGGTATTTTTTTCCGAAGAAGTTTCTGACGTGGTTCTGTCAGAAAATCCTTCACTACGGCGTCGGGCACCTGGGCTGGATTCCGGCTCGAACACCGGTTCTTGTTTATCATTGTGAGCGAGGTGAGCTTGCGTCCGTGCGCCGCGTTTTTAAGGCCCACTTTTGAAGAGGCCCTTAAGGCTTTCGCCTTGAAGAAAGAAGTAAGGCATACAGAGAAAAAACAGTGTACAGAGCCAAAAAAGATTGCAGCCAGTGCGTGCACTTGGTAGATGGCATTGCGCAGGTCGAAAGTCGCTCTGAGCACAAACCGTGGTGAATCCATGAAAGCCTTGGGAGGTTACCTAGCTGTGACACCATTGGATAAAGGAATTTCGGTGCAACTAAGAGACTGGCCTTAAGAAGGCGGGACAAGTGCTGGTATTAAAAAAAAAAAAAGATCTGTGATAACGGACGGCCATGTTCCAAGAAATACTCGCTACAGAAGTTTTAGTAAGTGAAAATCTGAGATAATGCTGACAGAGAAATGGAGAGAGAGACGGAGAAATGGAAGAGGGAACGCCATAGTGTTTAACCTGAATTGCATATGGTTTGCTACCCTACCATATGGTAAAGGGGAAGAAAGGTGAAATAAAAACCAGAGAGAATAAGCAAGCCTTAACACAGACACACGCACAGAAAAAAAAATGAAGGCGAGGAACGGGACCATCATAGCATCTCTAACAGGTCACTAAGCCAATCTTAATGGTGCATGCGTTTAGGGAAGCCGGCCAGCTAATGGGGAAGAATACTTAGTTGCAAATGTTTGAGAATTCGACATTCGGCCCTTACCAGAAGCTGTTGATGAAACGAGAGGCCAATTAACAGTGGGATGTTGAACATATTTTTAAGCTAGTATAACATGTGCCAGCAAGTGGAACTGGGCAATGAGAAGCGGGACACAGGAGCAGAAAGATTCGCGAATTTGTTCTTGCAACTCTTCTCGCTGTAAAACGCTGTGAACTACTAAAGCGCTTTCGTTTTTACCTTGAAAGGGAGTTCAGCAAGATTTTTTGGCAGTATTGATTTAAGATGCGCAATGACAAAAGCAGGGTCACACATTTTAAATGGGAAGCATTTCTTTGCGTACTGCAAGCACTTTTGCGTTTTTATCTACGTATCTATCTATCTATCTATCTATCTAGCCGCCTACGTCTGGGTGCTCTCGTGATCGCCTCCTTAAGTTTAGGTCGACCAAAGTTAGTATGGGAGGGTAAGAAGATTTGACGAATATGTCTGGCTGGTCGTTACTTGAATAACGTAAAAATCCCGTCGCATACGTCGTCAAACTCATTTCTTTAGACACGTGTGGCTCATACCCGTATACCACGGGCCGCAGTATGAGGGTATGCGCCACAGGTATTTGACCATTTATATCTACCCAGGAACGGCGAGGACATACATTCGTAGCTTAAAAGCGAGGGCGTTAAGAAACCTCACAACGGCAGCGTTGACCCGACGAATGGAAAGAATAATCCCAGCAGGAATCGAACCCAAGCAATCTGCGTGGCAATCAAATATTCTACCACAGAGCCACGCCGGTCTCGGAACTGCTTTAGAAAAAGACCCTATGATGAAAGGTCAATTGTGGTTGCAGTGCTGCCCATGTAATTTTAAAAACATTATATATGTACTCTAACGATACAGACGTCACGTCGGGTTAGCGTCAATTGTAGTTAAGCGCCATCCACTGAAGTTGGTTTACGTAGCGCTGCAATTCTCGCAAGCACAAGCGCTACATATCAGCTTACGGCTTCTGGTGTTGGCAATGCCCATGTTTCTGTTGGCATCGTTACGACACTGTAAACAACTGGTTATATGAAACATCTACGACTGTGCAACATATGTCTGTGCGCACAACATTTGTACATATTGTCGCGACGTGAAGGCAGATGTCGTGATGCACAGATAAACAAAGCAGCAGCAGGACGGTCTATTTAATACCGCGCGCCAGAGCGTTCTTCTTCTTTCTCGAGTCTGCCTTCCGTGTATAGCACATGCGCGTGTGCACTGTCGTCTTCGTCTATCTCGTAGCAGGCATGTGGCATTTGCCTCCCTCCGAAAGTGGCATCGTCCCGATGCGCAGTCAAGGCGCTCTACGAAGAAATAGAGAAACGCACACAGATGCAGTGGCACACACACCACAAACGAGTTAGCTGGGCAGATACGGTTTCATCCGGACGACATACACGACTTCGGGTGAATGCTTCCGGCGACAGGAACTGCAATCACTGTCAGGAATTACTTCGTAGTTGACGTCGTTCAACCGTCGGATCACTCTGTATGGCCCAAACTAACCCATACCTCGTCGCCTGGTGTGTAGGGTAACGAATTTGTGTCGTTGGTCGTACCGTTTCGCATCTTTATCTTGCTGATGACAGATACGTACGCGGGCAAGCTGTCGGGCTTCCTCGGCGCGCTGAGTAAATTCTTCGGCATCGGCATGAGTGTCGTCGCACTCGTGCGGCAGCGTAGCGTCCAACGTTGTTGCGACTTCGCGACCATGGATTAAACTGAACGGTGTCATACCAGTAGTTTCCTGTCGAGCGGTATTATAGGCGAAAGTCACATAAGGCAAGATTTGGTCCCAGTTTTAGGGGCGAACCTCCTCTTAGTGTAACCTTGTCACGCGTCAGGCGTAACCGGCAGTATATCCCGAACAGTACGTCCCCAGGTTGCCCAGGTATCTCCCCAGTGTCGCCCAGGTTGACTCCATTCCTTGATCTTGCTTGGATGTGCTTGCGGGGGCTTAATCCATCCCTCCTTCCCGCGTCCCACAACCCCACAGCGCATGCGCGTCCCCTCCACCTCTCTCTCTTCTCCAACGCTCACCCCCTTTCTCTCCTCTAGCAATCCTCTACTTTACGGGTGGCGCCCGCGTCCTACACCCCTCCAGAGCATGGGCGTCCCCTCCCCCCTCTCTCTCCTCTCCAACGCTCACCCCCTTTCTCTCCTCTAGGAATCCTCTACTGTACGGAGCGGCGCGCGCGTCCCCTCTCTGTCCTCTCCTACAATCACCCCCTTTCTCTCTTCTAGGAATCATCTACTCTACGGAGCGGCGTCCGCGTTCCACATCCCCACAGCGCATGTGCGTGCTCTCCTCCTCTCTCTCCTCTCTTACGCTCACCCCCCTCTCTCCCCTCTAGGAATCCTCTACGGAGCCATATAGACTATTTTACGGATGGGTTTGAGTGCCGCCATATTGGGCTGTTATCCTTTGTGTTTTGTATCTTTAACAACAAAACGAACGGTGTTACAATAGACGCATAGGCATGAAACAGTTGGGTTGGTGCATACGATGTTTCCAGGCTGTATTAATTCGCGTCGCGTTGCGCAAAAGCAAGAAAACGTCGGCTTAACAGCCCAAGATGGCGGCGCCCAGATGTCTTACGGAAAATAGTCTATAAGAACCCCTATCTCTCCACTTCACCGACCATAAAGCCGTTATAATGAAGGGGGGACCGGAAGCCACGTCTAGCTACCATTTACGAATAAATAAAATTTCTTGTATATATACACACAGTGTTTGACACGTCTTTGATGATGTACTGGACAAAAATTCACGGAAGATTCACGGTTTACCGATGAACCTCCGGAGCTTCGCCCACTCATCATCATTCACTCCGTGGATATGCTGTGATTTTTTTATGCTCTGTGTCGACGTACATGCAGAGCATGTCTGCAAGGGTCTTGTTAAGGCGCTCCGTTAGTCCGTTTGTTTGGGGATGGTACGCAGTGGTTCTCCGGTGAGCTGTACCGCTGAGCCTGAGAACCGACTCCAAAAGTTGTGCCGTGAATGCAGTTCCTCTGTCTGTGATGACAACTGTTGGGGCGCCGTGCCGAAGGACGACGTTTTCTATGAAGAAGTGAGCTGCCTCTTGTGCTGTGCCCCTCTGCATAGCTTTCGACTCCGCGTAGCGAGACAAGTAATCGGTGGCGACGATGATCCATCTGTTCCCTGCGGTAGAAGTTGGGAATGGGCCGAGGAAATCCATTCCAATTTAGGCGAATGGCTTTGCTGGTACTTCTACAGAATGTAATAGGCCTGCTGGCTTGCCGAGGGGCGCTTTACGTCTTTGGCAGACGGCACAAGTCTGCACGTGATGTTTTACAGCAGCAGGTAACTTTGGCCAGTAGTACTTGCGTCGCAGTCGAAACAATGGTCGGGTGTAGCCGAGATGTCCGGAGGTGGTTCGTCATGGCAGGCTTACAGAATTTCTTTTCGCAGCGATGCAGGCACGACGAGCAAGTACGTGCTGCCGGTTGGAGAAAAGTTCTTCTTGTAGAGAACGTCGTTGCGTAAGCAAAAAAGACGGCAGTCCTCTCGCGAAAACTCGCGGCACATCTTTACGCCGTCCTTCTAGGAACTCAATTAAAGGAAGCAGCTCTGGGTCACGGCGCTGCTCTTGTGAAATAGTGGCCGTATTGACGACTCCCAAGAATGCGGCGTCCATGGACGCGTCATCAAGAGCGGCAGCTAGGCTCGACGGGCGACTGCGAGAGGCAGTCGGCGTCAGTATGCCTCTTCCCTGATTTATAAATTATTGTCATATCAAACTCTTGAAGCCGAAGGCTCCAGCGCGCCAAACGGCCTGACGGGTCTTTCAGGTTAGTAAGCCAGCAAAGTGAATGGTGATCGCTGACGACCTTGAATGAGCGGCCGTACAAATATGGACGAAATTTGAGAACCGCGCAGACTACGGCAAGGCACTCCTTCTCGGTAGTCCAGTAGTTCTCCTCCGTGCGAGAGAGAGCTCTGCTAGTATAAGCTATCACTTTTTCCTAGCCGTCTTGCCACTGTACCAGTACGGCACCCAGGCCTACATTGCTGGCGTCGGTCTGAAGTGCTGTTGGCGCTTCCTGGTCAAAGTGCGGAAGAACTGGAGGTGTTTGGAGGCGTTGACGTAAGTCGTGGAATGCCATTTGTTCCGTTTCGCCCCAAACAAAAGGAACATGCTCTCGTGTGAGTCGTGTCAAAGGCGCCGCAATAGACGAAAAGTTCGCGATGAATCGTCGGTAATAGGCGCAGAGGCCTAAGAAGCGCCTGACTGCTTTCTTGTCATGTGATGCAGGAAACTTTGCAACAGCGTCAATTTTGTCCGGGTCAGGGTCGAACACCGTCGTGACTGACGACGTGGCCTAGGAAGCAAAGTTCACTGAAATCAAAATGGCACTTTTTCCGGTTTTAACGTCAGGCCGGCCGAACGTATAGCTTGTAGAACTGTGAACAGCCGGCTGAGGTGTTCCTCGAATGTTGCTGAGAAGGCAATAACGTCGTCTAGATAGACCAAACACGTTTGCCATTTCAGGCCCGATAGCACGGTGTCCATTAGACGCTGAAAAGTGGCTGGCGCTGAGCATAAACCGAACGGAAGCACTTTAAATTCACAAAGGCCGTCGGGCGTCATGAATGCATTTTTCTCACGATCTCTCTCGTCGACCTCTATCTGCCAATAGCCGCTTCGAAGGTCCATTGATGAGAAATAGCGTGCATGCCACAGCCTATCAAGAGAATCGTCTATGCGTGGCAGCGGATGGACGTTTTTTTTCGTGACTTGGTTTAACTTGCGGTAATTTATACAGAAGCGCAAGCTGCCGTCTTTATTTTTAACCAACACCACGGGGGATGCCCAAGGACTTTTTGAAGGCTGTATGATGTCATCCTGGAGCATCTTCTGCACTTGCTTTTGAATCTCCTCGC
>JALIZH010030221.1:0-12695 GCA_030522465.1 Rhipicephalus appendiculatus | reverse complement strand
TCCAATCCAAGTCACTTAAGATGGCCGCTGTGGGGAAAAAAAAAGAACAGCTGATCGTCTCTGCGAGCCGCGTTCTATCGCTAATAATGCTGCGAGAAGAATGTGATCGCGACTACCGGAGAGTATTTTCGTCGCAGAGGAATATCGGAAGCTGCGAAGAACGAGGAAAACATGAAATTCTAGCCGCAAGGTGAGTAAACAATGTCAACCATGCCGTTATCGCGTTATGTTTACTTTGCTCTTGTTCTTACAGTTAACGCAAAAAAAGAAAACGAAAACAAGAATGTGTGAATAGGAGAAGTCTGCACTTCTGTCGTCTAATAACAGGTAAGCAACACCTTTTAATTTCGAGAACGATCGTGCCTGAGCGAGCGTCGTTACAGCGCACGATGCATACATGGAAGTGCGCATTCATTTATCCACTGCATTTTCCGCACATTTCTGCTTAATCGAACTTGCGCAGAAGAAACTTGTTGCGGAAAAAATTTTTGTTAACATGCACGCCACTGTGTTTTATTTGCGATTATTTAACGAATAAATTTGATACGCATAATTCTTGTAGCCGATATATGCTGCATTGGTTTACCGCATCGCAGCGAGAACTCGAAAAGAAAAGGGTAAAAAATTTACGAAGCCACCTGTTAGGGTGTCCCAGTAGGGGCGGGCCTGTTTTTGGTGCGTATCGAGTAGAACTGAGAGTTCTTCGCCAAGTTACGAGTGCTGTGGACAGAGGCAGCACTGTGTACAGTTGCCATTCTGCCCGATGCACTGTATCCGGCCGTAAAAACGGTCAAGCGCTGGCTTGCCTACCACTGCCGCAAGGTCGCTACGCGCGTCGGTGGCGAGCCCACCGCTTGCAGCAGACCGCGGGGTTAACAAGTGCTTGTGCCAAGGTTTGGAAGAAGCCATGTCACAAGTTCGTGCCGCAAAAACAAGTGAAACCAACACTTCAAATCTGTTTGACTTCTTGTGGTTTGGCTGTGTTATAAATGAACAAACAAAAAAAAGGTTGCCTATTTTCTTCTTATTAATCAACTTTTCCGTCCAAATTGATTATAAGTTATTGCTGCCTGCCTGACTCAAACAGGTGGATCATCAGTTGTGTTCCTGTACATGCTCTTGCTTTACAGGGTCAATACATTACGTGATTTTGTCTAGCAGCACCGTCGGGAGCTTGTCGATGAAGTGGAGGGCTTGTGTTCGGCGACCGAATGCATTGGAGGCACGCTTGAGCATCTCCTGGCTGCCGTTGTGCCTGGAGCTTCCCAGCCTTCACTGCCGCTGCAGCCACCTCGACGGCCACGAGCACCACAACTTTTTCTTTCCTTTTAACTTGTCTTCATTTTTCTCTTTTTTTTTGTTTCTTTACTTGCAGGTCATCTTTCCAACGCGACAAGTGTAATGCATAATTCTTTTTAAATCAATACTCCACTTTTTAGCAGTCGTGTGAGGATGTCTTCACAGATTACTTTTACCTGTGCTCGTCAGCCTGATGTCACCTATATTTGCATTCTAGTATTCATTAATTACCCATGCCATATGATGTCGAACTGTGTTTCCTTCAGCATGATGTTGCTTGTGCAATGTAATAAATGTCAGTAATGCTTTTAAAACATGACAGTTTCACAATGTACATTTATTTACAGAAAGTATATTCCATCTTTGCAGTGGCA
Organism: Rhipicephalus appendiculatus; assembly: GCA_030522465.1. Lineage (NCBI taxonomy): Eukaryota > Metazoa > Arthropoda > Arachnida > Ixodida > Ixodidae > Rhipicephalus > Rhipicephalus appendiculatus. The sequence continues at coordinate 11,022 of JALIZH010030221.1, read as the reverse complement.
TGAACATTCATAAAAAATTTTTTTTACAAAGAGCTGACTTGAAGAGACTGCATACTTATTCTTTCACATTACTTTAGCATACACAAATGAGCACACTCCCGAATGAGCAAAATGTACTTGAAATGCCAGACGATCTGTTTCAGCATCGGTTGGCCCTTTCAAAAGGAACAGTATGGTGGATGTGCAACAAAAGAGCACAATGCCCACGAGGTGTGCATGGAGCAAAAGGCAAGCTGTGTGTTGTAATACTGGAGGTGTAGAAAAAGAAGTGCTTTAATAAAGCATGGGGGGCTCATAGAGAAAAGGAGGAGATGATGAAGTTTGAATGGGCCCGCTGTGTCTGCGTCAGTCTCTCGCGTTTTTAATAGGAGGCAAGGAGACAAAGACTTGGTGTGTACCCCCAGACATAGAGCAGATAACGGTCTGTGTGTTTGTGATTAGAGAATGATTAGCAGAAACAAAAACAATACCAAACCCTTGCTTTCCAGTGAACAGGCTACAGCACTCTGCTGCCGAGTACAGTGCGTTATATTGACAGTTGCTAAATGAAAGGTTCCTATGTATAGCCATATAAATATGGCCCGTCCACATGAAGTCAAGTTGTGGGAAAGACCTGGTCATACAGCATGTGAGCATGATAAACACAGCAGCAATTTGTTACTACCAAAAAAATGAACTTCACAACATTTTCTTCTAGTCGTTAGGCAAGTCGCCGTGATAGCTTAGCAGGTAAGAGGTTGCACTGCCAAGCTTCATTCAGCACATGGGTTCAATTCCTGATGACAGCAAACACATTGCCATGAGGGTCAAAATCAGAATCACTGCTATATTCACATTGAAATGAATGTTAAAGAACCGCAGGTGGTCAAGATAAATTAAGAGTCCTCCACAGTGCGTGGCTTACATTCGCATCACGGTTTTGGCACGAAGAACGCTATACATTGTAGTTACTTAATCACATGTTTCTCATAGAAGTGGCCTAGTGCTGTTGTCAGTGGTGCAGTTAGCCAAATAGTGGACTACCATTGCAGAGAGCTTGTCTGTGAATACATGTGGAGTGTGACGACCATCCTTGCCTAAGCAGTGGTTGGGTGTCATCATTGACAACACTGCCGTGCTCACTGTCATCATCATCACTAAAATGATAAACACTTCTGTCGTCTTCTGCAATGGAAAGCGAAGTGCAACACTGCACACACAGCAATGCGAGATGTACATTCTGATTCAAAATGGAGGGTATGGCACTGCTGAAGGCAGAGATAGCCCCTCTTCAATAGCACAATACAACGCTTCATTACAGACTGCATTACAGCATGCGTGGCGTAGCACTTGCTTTTTACATTGTCTTAGAGAGGACGCCCTTGGAGAGGAGTCAGGAGCCATGGCACTGGTACGTAGCCTCTGTCACCTGCAAAAATATGAGCGGTGTGCTGTAAGTACTACTTCAATGTCAGGGATCCGCAAGGCCGAGCCACACAATGATAGCAATGATAGAATATGCTATACTTGAACATCACATCACTCCACCAGCCTGACCTAGCCGTATTACGCGAAGCATGACTACTACGAAGAGGCTGTCATGACAATGTGCGTCACTTGACGATATTGTGGAGCAAATAACCGATAGCTGCAATATAATACACATGCAGCGTTCGAAATTCTGTCAGTTGCCAAGTGCCCGTAGCTAATGAAACAGAGCTTCAACAATAGCGCGAACACATATTCCGATGGCTCAAACCGTGAATATCGCAGCTTTTTTTTCATTCTGCTCACCTAAAAGGTATGGTCGCTGCAATCCGTGCCCCCTTCGAATCGCTCCCGCAGCCGCGTTGTCCGCCAGACGCAGGCGTCGTCTGCTGACCCCAGACGCAGTGGTTCACGACAAGATTCCCATGTCTACGTCGCAGACCTGACGAAAGCGTGAACAACTATGAGACACATTTCGCTACGCTGACATGTGCACGAGAGGATAGGAAGATCGATCGATACTTACGAGCATGACGATGTCGGCGTAATGCTTCTTGCAGCAATAAGACGCCGCCTTGTGATGGTCGCCCTTCGGTGCTATGATTACGGCAACGCTGCCGTCCACGCATCCGATGACGCCGGCAGCCGAGGAAACTTTCTTGAAGGCGCCCTTCTCGTCCGGCGTCCACGGGAAGTGAAACCACTTGCGGACCCCGGCACGCACGATTACCTCCGCCACAACATCACGCACAGTCTGCTCACCGCGGGTTGCATGGTGACAACAGTCTCCCCGCTTCCCGACGAGGCTTGAAAGCTGCCAGTCGCGAAAAACGGAAGGCCGCACCGGCCGCACAACACCCACAAGCTCCACAGACAGCGGCGTCGGTCGCGCGTCTTCCTCGGCCACTTCGTCGCACAACCGCCGCACCTTTCTTTCTCCGGGCGATACAGTCGAGGTGACGCCGAACCCTTTCACTAGCTGGCAAACCGAACGCGTCGTCGAGCTCTTTTCTCCCACGGTGCTGCCGAGCGATCGCCGCCAAGAACATGTAAGCCTCTGGAAAATACGCCGGCGCCGCCATTTTTCCTATTCCGTCTGCCGACGGGGCCACTCGCTGGCTGTTCCGCGCTTCGGCGGAACCGATTCCGTTTATCTTTGCATAATGAGGGCGGACTCGTCATTTTGACGTCACCACACTTTGGGCTTCCGACACGTCACTTGATTGACGGGCTGAACGACCAATCAGGGAGCGCTAATGGCGGCCAAAACGGAATACGGAATACGGAATAGCGGTTCGTTATACGGCCACAGATATTTAATTACATACTCCTCATTACTGACCAGTTTCAGTTTCGGTTTGAGAGAGCTCGAAAAACGACAAGCCGCCGGGTGCAACTCTCACCACCTAGCGTGCGCAGCTCTCGATCACGTCAGCACCCAGAACTGTAACGCACTTCCGCATGGTCTGCATCAAGAAGTCCTTTCGAATAGGAAACGGGGCAGCAGTGTCGCCAAACACAAAACTTTCAACGCGTGCGCCGCGGCCACGGACTCGCGACACGAGCGTATCGCCGGAGTCTGGCTCCTACCGCGAACAATGGATGACGTCGTTGCTACGTCACCTATGTGACCTGACGCTATGACGTCAACTTGATGTTTTTTCCCCTAAGTCAGTTCCGAATTTTCCCCGTGTCCCCACGGAGTGCCTAGTATGTCACGTGCTCGATGAAGTTGCTCCCTAGTGCCATTTTCACCTCGGCCAGCCTCGGTAGAGTTAGAGTGTACTAGAATATTTTGAGTGGCGCGACCGGCCGTCGTGGAGAGGGCCGCCGCGCGCGGAGCGTTGCGGTGGCGCTGTAGTCAACCGCACTTTAAGGTCCCTCTATTTTTCAAAGGTAGCGCAAACTCCTCCTCTCAGAGCCGTTTCCTCCTCGCCCGTCACTCCCGGCCGCCATTATTGGGCGAGACTCGCAAGACGCGCCCGGCCCGCATGCGGTGCGTCGAAGCGATTGCTTGTACTTGCTTGGAAATGCGACAATTCTGGGCGCAGATTCACACAGCTGTTCGTACGTAAGATGTGTAGTAAAAATAGTTTGTGGTTAGTCGGTACATTAGCTATCATTTCGCGTTTTGTAAGCAACAAATCGCACACTGGTGCCGGCGTATATTAGAAATCCCATTGCGGCACCTTACGCGCGAACAGCTTTCTGGACTTGGGACCTGTTTTGACAACGTGAAAACCTAGCATTTGTGCATTGTATTTGACTTCATAAATGTAAAATGCGTCGCTCGCACCAGGTGAACAAGAGGCAGAACATGTTAAACGCAGTCTTTACAGCTGCCGTTTTTCTTTTCGGATATCGTGGTGTTTGTCCACAAGACCCATTTTGGAAAATCAGACGCTACATCAAATTATGAACACACAACGCGGCGGAGGCACTTATTTTCTAAATATCCCCAGCGTACGTTCTTTTAAATTTCGAACTGCGTTCACGCGCTTCTGTTGCCCCCCTCGGGTAAATATCTTTTTGGTTCCATCGCGTGCTGCTCGTGCTCATTAATTGGAGCTAGCTCTTTAATTGGAGACTCTTCCAGTGTGCTCAGTTTGTGAGATGTCATGCTGGTATTCCTATTGCTAAAATGCGCTCCTTTGTTCACAGGAGAGCATGGACATTTTTCTTCGTTAATTGGCTAACGGTAACCTCGTGAGCGCACCCTCCTGCGTTCGTCACTAATTGGGCGAGAACAGCGAGCAGGTTCCTCCCTCAGTAATGAAGCCTCCCAATGCAAATAACTGTTTTTAATTTCCATTGATCACAGATTTATAACTAGTTGAAACAAAGAAAACACAATTATTGTAGCGAATCAAAGACGCTCTTTCTCGTTGACAGAACAAACATGCATTTAAAATTATAGTTTGCGTACGGGCAGTTTTGCAACATATTGCTAAGTAAACTACGCTCATCAATCGATGCTACTTACTTGCCATGTCTCTTTCTTTATCGTTCATATCTCATCACGACCCTGTATTCATGAGCGCTAAAAGAAAACAGCTCCGACTTTCTCAGAGTAAGTTTTTAACGACTTTTGGCAAATAAATTTTGTAAAATCTACGGGCTGAGCGAGAAAACAGAGATCTTGCAAAAATATTTTTCTCAAACGTTGCAGTAAAATTTTCGCAAAACAATTAGTAAATTGCGAACACTAAGGATTTCGCTGTAAATATTGTGTGCGAGAAAGCGAGGCCGATAATGTCACGCCGCTTTTTTTTTTTTGTCTAACTTAGGCATCAGTATCGAGCCTTAGCTTCATCTAAAAGAGTTCGAATGGCGAATATACGCGAAAGGGTTTAGTAGTGATCGAGGAACAGCAAAAAGCTTGTCACCCTTGGCAATGCTGTTCGAGCATCCAACAGCGCAACAAGTTGGCATCTGGCTGCAGCCGATGGCGTCTTTCAAACTGCAAAAAGCTATAAGAAGCCTGCGCTCACCTACAGCGCGCACGTGCGGCGGTGTTTCTACGCCCAATAATGGCGTCGTTTTCAGGCGCCAGAGCCAGAAGCAGAGGGGTCATCGGGGAAAACTGGTCACGTGTCGGGCCTGGTCCAATAGGGGAGCACAAAAGGGCGAAGAAGAGAGGAGAGACGCAGAGGGCGAGGAGGACATTCTCCCTTTCCTTTTTGGACAATGGTTTGCGCTACCTTTGAAAAATAGAGGGACCTTACCGCACTTGAACGCGTCTTCGCCTCTCGCGCTTGCTTGCAGCTTGCAGCCTGTCGCGCAGCACGTTGTCGACGCGCACAGAAATATGGCTTATGCTCGTGTGGTGCTCTACCTTTGCTTCCGTTCGAAAACATACGCCGTAAATTTCTAAATTAATGCATAGGGGTGAGTAAAATGCACTTTAATTTCCCCCGCCGACATTTGTACACGCGATCATGTAAAGGTTCCTGTGCGCAACTTCACAACAATTTTTACATAAAAAACGAGTTACGTGCAGTTATAATTTCCTTTCTCTGCAACGCGTGCCATGACCGCTTGCGTAGCTTCCGTTCGCGTCGTCAGCGCAGCTCAGTTGTCGAAGTGATTTATAGTAATGCCACAGCGGTATCTCCTACAAGTGCACTTCCCATTCAAGTATCCAGTAATGAATAATCCTTTCACATGGGCTGCCAACACTGCAGGTAAACTTTGTGCACTGCTATCAAGTCTTAAAGCTGTAATGCACACCACAAATAATGCGAATGCGCAGGAAACAGAGCGACACATTTCATTTACAAATACATTTTTGGGAGATAAAAGAGTGAAGTCTGTACAGAAGAATGCTCTCAGCGTTTGCTGCAGCAGATTTTTCATACTGGCAACGACAGAATTAGTGCTTTCACCTTGACACAAGCGTCTTAATTGGTCTGCTGTTCGAAGCTCGGATTTTGTGCACATTGCCCTATGTAGTTTTTAGCATCCGTCGCTTGAGTAGTGACTTTCTTGTTTTCAAAGGCCTGCAGAGGCCACAAAAGGAGAATTCAATCATTTATTCAAATACCTGAGAAAATGCGACTCTCCTCCGTTATGCTTATTGTAATATAATGATACATTTGGTCCTGGAGGCATAATTGCTATGTAGATTTAAAGTAGAATGGATCTGTACTGTACGACATTTAATAAAATATCGATGAACATTCCAATCATTTGTCCGCCGCGATGGAGCAGAGGTTATGGTCCTCGGCTGCTGACCCGAAGGTCGCGAGTTCGATCCGCAGCTGTCACATTTCGATGGAGGCGAAATGGTAGAGGCCCATGCACTGTGCGATGTCAGTGCACATTAAAGAACACAAGGTGCTCGTATTGTCCGGAGCCCTCCACTACGGCGTCTCTCATAATCATATCGTGATTTTGGGACGTTAAACTCCAAATATTATTATGATCATTTAGCGATCTGCCCGAGAGGTCAAGGCTGAAGAGGGCTGTTTTCCTTGAGTACATTTGCGAATTCATATGTAGGCACAAACGACGCATACACAACGCATAGGAATGCTTGCAGCTCGTTGCAAGAGCGTCGCTTCTCGTGCGGTGGTCCAACGACACATATCAACTTTTTTAACGCACACACACACACACCCCGCACTCAACGCTACCTGGACTTTGCAATAAAAAATAGCACGGCTATTTCTATAGTGATTTCAATTGCGCAGGAGTCAAGTGCACATAGAAAAATTTGGAAATTCGCGCGGTGTCATTAACTTGGATAGAAGCTCTATAATTAGTGTGGAAGGTCCGCCAACGTAGTGAGCACCTGCATCGTACTCTGAGTCTTCTATCTGAGTGCTTTAAACGTCATCTAGGAAAAGTAAAAAAAAAAGTCAGCTGTACGATGGCGCTATTCTTTCCACGGGTTTAGTTTCCTTTTGCCTCAGTGTTGGTGTCTTAATTCACACTCAGGTACGAAAGCAAGTTTGGCGTCCCTCTAGGTATTCGCACTTCGGCCGCGTTCACGATTAGTACACTATCTCTAGGGTGGCTAGAATCTACTATCTCTTAACACAAAACGGGGCTCGAAATGTTGCTCGCATACTGCGCAGTCCACGTCCAGTGGCTTGTTCAACCTCCGCAGGTCTCCACTGAAGCATTCGTGGCTCTTCATCTGCACGGTCATTGAAAAGAGCCAATTTGAAAACCTGAGCCAGTGTTCGTAAAAATGTCTTACGATGAAAATGTTCGTAAGAGAATATTTTCCAATCTTGCTGCTCGACATATCATTTGCGATGCCATCCCGCAATGGCAAAAAACAATTACGAAAGGGAAGTTTTCCGCATCTGTTAAAGTCCACGCGCAATAAGTCTTGCATCCTGGCACGTAGTAATGATGAAGCCGTTGCTTCGGAGGCATAGCAGGAGCTGCGCGGATTAGTATAGACTTATCCAACGCGAATAATCACCAAGCGCAAACCATGACAACCGCGGAACGAGCGGGCGCTCTTCAAGTGCCGGCGATGACAGCGCCGCCGCAATTTTCCGCGCGAGAGGGGTCGGCGCCTAACAATAGAACCGGCCTCCGTTCGCGAACTTTTGAGTGGCGCGAACGGAGACCGGTTCTATTGTTAGCCGCTGACCCCTCTCGCGCGGAAAATTGCGGCGGCGCTGTCATCGCCGGCACTTGAAGAGCGCCCGCTGCTCCGCGGTTGTCATGGTTTGTGCCCGGTGAATATTTGCGTTGGAAAAATCTATCCTGATCTGCGCAGCTCCTGCTACGCCTCCGAAGCAACGGCTGTATCATTACTACGTGCCAGGATGCAAGACAAATGCGAAAAACTTCCCTTTCGTAATTGCTTTTTGCCATTGCGGGACGGCATCGCAATGATATGTCGAGCAGCAAGATTGGCAAATATTCCCTTAAGAACATTTTTATCGTAACACATTTTTATGAACGCTGGCTCGGGTTTTTAAATTGGCTCTTTTCAATGACCCTGCAGATGAAGAGCCACGAATGCTTCCGTGGAGAGACCTGCGGAGGTTGAACAAGCCACTGGACGTGGACTGCGCAGTATGCTAGTTACATTTCGGGCCCCGTTTTGTCTTAAGAGATATATAGTGTACTAATTGTGAAGGCGGCCGAAGTGTGAATACCTAGAGGAACGCCGAACTTGCTTTTGTACCTGAGTGCGAATTAAGACACCAACACCGAGGTAAAAGGAAACACCCGCGGAAAGAATAGCGCCATCTTACAGCTGACTCTTTTTTTCTTTTTACTTTCCTAGATGACGTTAAAAGAACTGAGGTAGAAGACTCAGAGCACGATGCAGGTGCTCACTGCGTTGGCGGACCTTCGACATAATAGCACTTCTGTCCAAGTTAATGACACCGCACGAGTTTCCAATTTTTTTATGTGCACTTGACTCCTGCACAAATGAAATCACCATTGAAAGAGCCGTGCTATTTTTTATTGCCAAGTGCAGGTAGCGTTGAGTGCGGGGTGTGTGCGTGTGTGTGTGTGTGCGTTAGAAAAGTTGATTGATAGGTTTCGTTGGACCATCGCATGAGAAGCGACGCTCTTGCAACGAGCTGCAAGCATTCCTCTGCGTTGTGGTATGGGGTATGCGTCGTTTGTGCCTGCATATGAATTCACAAATGTGCTCAAGGAAAAGAGCCCTCTTCAGCCTCAACTGCTCAGGGAGATCGCTAAATGATAATAATATCTGGGGTTTAACGTCCCAAAACCACGATATGATTATGAGAGACGCCGTAGTGGAGGGCTCCGGAAAATACGAGCCCCTTGTCTTCTTTAATGTGCACTGACATCGCACAGTACATGGCCCTCTACCATTTCGCCTTCATCGAAATGTGACCTCCGCGGATCGAACCCGTAACCTTCGGGTCAGCAGCTTAGGACCATAACCTCTGCTCCATCGCGGCGGACAAGTCATTGGAATGTGCATCAATATTTTATTAAGTGTCGTACAGAACAGATACTTTAAATCTACATAGCAATTGTGCCTCCAGGACCAAATGTATCATTTTAAAATAAGCATAACGAAGGAATGAGTCGCATTTTCTCAGGTATTTGAATAAATGATTGAATTCTCCTTTTTGCGGAGCAATTGCTATACAAGTTCCTCCGCAGGCCTTTCAAAACAAGAAATTCAAGCGACGAATGCTAAAAACTACATAGAGCAATGTGCACAAACTCAAAGCTTCGAACAGCTGACCAATTAAGACGCTTGTGTCAAGGGGAAAGCAATATCTCTGTCGTTGCCAGTATGAAAAATCTGCTGCAGCAAACGCTGTGAGCATTCTTCTGTACAGACTTCTTGTATCTCTCAAGAATATATTTGTAAATAAAATATGTCGCTCTGTTTCCTGCGCATTTGCATCTGTGGTGCATTACAGCTTTGAGACTGGGTAGCAGTGCACAAAGTTTACCTGCAGTGTTTGCAGCGCGTGTGAAAGGATTATTCATTACTGGATATTTCAATGGGAAGTGCACTTGGAAATACCGCTGTGGCATTAGTATAAATCACTTCGGCAACTGAGCTGCGCTGACGACGCGAACGAAAGCTACGCAAGCGGTCACGGCACGCGTTGCAGAGAAAGGCAATTATAACTGCACGTAACTCGTTTTTTATGTAAAAATTGACGTGACGTCGCGCACAGGAACCTCTAACTACATGATCGCGCGTACAAATGTCGGCGGGGGAGTAAAAGTGCATTTTACTCACCCCTATGCATTCATTTAGAAATTTACCGTGTATGTTTTCGAACGGAAACAAAGACAGAACACTACACGAGCATGAGCCATATTTCTGTGCGTGTCGACAACGCTCTGCGCGAAAGGCTCCAAGCAAGCGCGAGAGGCGAAGTTCAAGTGCGGTTGACTACAGCGCCACCGCCAACTTTCCGCGCGCGGCGGCCCTTTCCACGACGGCCGGTCGCGCCACTCAAAATATTCTAGTACACTCTAGCCTCGGCGCTCGTGTCATCGACGGTACTCCATGCCGTGCCTGAAAGGATTACAGTGCCGCAAGGAAATCTACAAATACACGTTCGCGCAGCTATGTCCGTTCCTGCTCGCTCCTCTTCGGAATGGCGCAGGTTGACTTAGAGTTACTGTATATGCTCTAGGTTGACTATGATCGAGCTGCCACTGGCGATCAAAGCCGTCGTTGCGAGATTTGCAGTATGCCGTTCGTTCACCAAGAGGAAAAACATGCTGCGGCACGCCAGGAACGTCCATGAAGTACTCGTAGAAGTCAATAAGCCCATGAATTGCTACGGTTGCGGCGTTGGCCTGTCTTCACTGGAAAAGTATGTGGGGCACCACATCGAAGAGCACAAGTTCGCCACCGAGTACGTGCAGCAGCCGTTCCATAACGATAAAGGTGAGTACCCATGCTGCTTTCAGTAGATAGTTGTTGGAAAATACACTGTCAGTACATTTTTATCATGTTTTGTAGTGCTACTGTAGAGCACATGATCGCTTCCACGTACATTCACTGAGCTGCAGCTAAGTTCACTGAATCAGGGCCGTAGGCAGAAATTTTTTTCGGGGGGGGGGGGGGGGGGGGAGGGAGGAGTGGACACGGGCCCGGTGTGCCACCCCCTGGCTACGCCACTGCACTGAATGACTGTGAGAGCCCACTTGAAACAGCAACTGAAACGAGCCAGGCACTGCACATAGTGCTAAGCATTGCGAAGCTGTGGCAAGCTCAGCATTATTCAAACCAAACATGGTGTCTGTCAAACAAGCAATCGTGGATGGTGAAGTGTCTGAGGAAGTGGCTGAGAAGATGAATAAGTTGTTTCAGCCAGTCTTCCTGCTTGTCGAAGGTGACAGGAAAAGCAAAATTCCAAACCAATTTAGTGAACCAGCAAACAAGAAAGCCGAGCGTCAAGTGAGATTCTGTTCTACAAAGAAGCCTAGACAATACCAAGGCCTACCGAATCTCAAAAGGGAGTTTTAAAACAGCAGCTCATAGAGAGAAATGCGGAGTCTGCACAGGTAATCATGTCAGAAGGGCATGACAACATCTAGCAGAAAAAGCCTTCAAAGTGATGGAGAAGT
>JALIZH010030219.1:0-18138 GCA_030522465.1 Rhipicephalus appendiculatus | reverse complement strand
TCCGCTGGGGGCACCGCGGTAGTTCGGCGGTATAAAAATGATGGAGCGCGCCTCATTCTCTCTCCCTGTGCAGCGCCGCGATGAGAGCCCGGGGCCCCTGCCGCGAAACGAGAGCGGCGACGTTTCTCCCGCTGCTTCGCATTCACGCATGGTTCCCTTTAGCGGGAGATGGGGAAGTTTTTTTTAGATGCGAAGCATCTTGTGCTCGGGGCTATGTCCGTCCCTCCCGCATCCGGCGTCCCGCGTCCGGCCACTTTCATGAAGTAGGGAAGCACCCACTATGCGAACCAGAACACGGCCGTGAACCACTATCACAGTCACCAGAGTCATGGCCGATAGCACAGAGGGACTGCTTAGCAATGGCTAGGCAGGTGGTGTTTGTCGCCCGGGTCGACTCCATTCCTTGATCTTGCTTGCATGTGCTTGCGGGGGCTTAGTCCATCCCTGCGTCCCGCGGTATGAAAATGACGGAGCGAGCGCTCCTCATTTTCTCTCCTGTGCAGCGCCGCGATGAGCGCCCGGGCCGCTGCCGCGAAACGGGAGCGGCGACGTTTCTCCTGCTCATGCCAGCCATCTCCCCCGCTGCTTCGCATCCACACATGGTTCCTTTAGCGGGAGATGGGGGAAATTTTTGGGGGGTCGGCAAGAGCCGCGGGACAGCCCGCCAGAATGTGTTTGATTTCAATGATGCCACCGCATGCGTTACAATCTTTTAGATGCGAAGCATCTTATGCTCAGGGGCTGTGTCCGTCCCTCCCGCGTCCCCCCATCCGCCGTCCCGCGTCCCGTGTCCCGCGTCCGGTCACTTTCGTGAAGTAGAGAAGCAGCCACTATGCGAACCAGACACTGTAGTACAATACGGCCGTCAACCACCATCACAGTCATGAGAATCGTGGCAGAGAGCACAGAGTGGCTGCTTAGCAATGGCTAGGCAGGTGGTGGGTGCAAGAAAAGGATAACGCGCTCTACCGGTGGTGTCTGTTGCTTGCATGTGTTGGCGGGGGCTTTGCCCGTCCCTGCTTCCCGCGTCCCACAGCCCCTCTCCTACGCTCCCGCCCTTTCTCTCCTCTAGGAATCCTCTACACTACGAAGCGGTGCCCGCGTACCGTTGACTCTAATCCTTGATCTTGCTTGCATGTGCTTGCGGGGGCTTTGTCCATCCCTCCTTCCCGTGTCCCACACCCCCTCTGCCTCCTCTCCTGCGCTCCCCCCACCTTTCTCTCCTCTAGGAATCCTCTACTCTATGGAGCGGCGCCCGCGTCCCGTTGACTCCATTCCTTGATTTTGCTTGCGGGGGCTTTGTCCATCCCACGTCCCACCCTCCTCTCGCTATTCTCCTACGCCCCCCCTTTCTCTCCTCTAGGAATCCTCTACTCTACGGAGCGGCGCGCATGACAGGTGGTGCGACAGTTGCATGCTCCGCTGGGGGGCGCCACGGTAGTTCCGCGGTATGAAAATGACGGAGCGCGCGCGCCTTATTCTCTCCTGTGCAGCGCCGCGATGAGCGCCCGGACCGCTGCCGTGAAATGAGAGCGGCGACGTTCCTCCCGCTCAAGCTGATTATCTCGCCGCTGCTTCGCATCCACACATGGTTCCCTTTAGCGGGAGATGGGGAAGTTTTTTTAGATGCGAAGCATCTTATGCTCGGGGCTCTGCCCGTCCCTCCCGCGTCCCCCGTCCGGCCACATTCATGAAGTAGGGAAGCACCCATTATGCGAACCAGAACACTGTAGTAATATGAAGGCCGTCAACCACTAGCACAGTCATCAGAGTCATGGCCGCGAGCACAGAGAGGCTGCTTAGCAATGGCTAGGCAGGTGGTGTCTGTCGCCCAGGTTGACCCCACTCCTTGATCTTGCTTGTATGTGTTTGGAGGGGGCTTAGTCCGTCCCTCCTTCCCGCGTCCCACACCACCACAGCGCATGCGCATCCCCCTCCCCCCTCTCTCTTACGCTCACCCCCATCCTCTACTCTAGGAAACATCTACTCTACGGAGCGCCGCCCCGCGTCCCACAGCGCATGCGCGTCCCTCCCCCTCTCTCCTCTAGGAATCCTCTACTCTACGGAGCGGCTCCGGCGTCCCGCACCCCCACAGCGCATGCGCGTCCCCTCCCCCCTCTCTCCTCTAGGGAATCCTCTACTCTATGGAGCGTCCCGCAGCGCATGCACGTCCCCTCCCCCTCTCTCTTCTCCTACGGTCCCCCCCGTCCTGTCCTCTAGGAATCTTCTACGGAGCGGCCCGCACGACAGGTGCTGCATACTGCGCTGGGGGCGCCACGGTAGTTCCGCGGTATGAAAATCACGGAGCGCACGCGCCTCATTCTCTCTCCTGTGCAGCGCCGCGATGAGCGCCCGGACCGCTGCCGTGAAATGAGAGCGGCGACGTTCCTCCCGCTCAAGCTGATTATCTCGCCGCTGCTTCGCATCCACACATGGTTCCCTTTAGGCGGGAGATGGGGAAGTTTTTTTAGATGCGAAGCATCTTATGCTTGGGGAGGCTCTGTCCGTCCCCCGTCCCGCGTCCCGCGTCCGGCCACTTTCATGAAGTAGGGAAGCACCCATTATGCGAACCAGAACACTGTAGTAATATGAAGGCCGTCAACCACTACTACAGTCATGAGAGTCATGGCCGAGAGCACAGAGAGGCTGCTTAGCAATGGCTAGGCAGGTGGTGTCTGTCGACCAGGTTGACCCCATTGCTTGAGTCACGGTCGAGAGCACAGAGAGGCTGCTTAGCAATGGCTAGGCAGGTGGTGTCTGTCTCCCAGGTTGACCCCATTCCTTGATCTCGCTTGCATGTGTTTGGAGGCGGCTTAGTCCGTCCCACAGCGCATGCACGTCCCCTCCCTCTCTCTCTCCTACGCTCACCCCCTTTCTCTCCTCTAAGAATCCTCTACTCCACGTAGCGGGCCCCGCGTCCCCACACCTCCCACAGCGCATGCGCGTCCTCTCCCCTACGCTCACCCCCATTTCTCTCCTCTAGGAGTCATCCACTCAACGGAGCGGCTCCGGCGTCCTCTCCGCCTCTCTCCTCTAGGTATCCTCTACTCTACGGAGCGGCTCCCGTGTCCCACACCCCCCACAGCGCATGCACGTCCCCTCTCTCTTCTCTCCTACGGTCCCCCCCGTCCTCTCCTATAGGAATCCCCTACGGAGCGGCGCGCACGACAGGTGGTGGGGCAGCTGCATACTCCGCTGGGGGTGCCACGGTAGTTCCGCGGTATAAAGCAGACGGAGCGCGCGCGCCTCATTCTGTCTCCTGTGCAATGCCGCGATGAGCGCCCGGACCACTGCCATGAAACGATAGCGGCGACGTTCCTCCCGCTCAAGCTAATTATCTCCCCGCTGCTTCACATCCACACATGGTTCGCTTTAGCGGGAGATGGGGGAATTTTTTTCTTAAATCCGGCCGGGAAATGGGCGGCCCAGGAATTGGAACAACGGACCGCTTGCATGCAAACCTGATACTTTACCTCTACGCCATCGATTCATCCTCTGACTAGGTTACAAGTGAAGGCAAACGCGGGAGAGTGAGACAGAAAGTGATGTGGACAGATAGATTAAGATGTTTGCGGGTATAACGTAATATCAGCAAGCACAGGACCGGGTAATATTATTACCTACACACGAGCCCACATACCCCAGAAAACAATTCTGGCTACGCCATTGCTCTCTATCTAGACGCTACGCCTTGCGAATGTCGTGGGCGTCTCTACAACGCACACAAAAGTTGGCACACAGTATTGGCAAATGGAGAAAAAGTGTAGGGTTTATTCTAAACGGCAGTACGACAGACGAGATAGAAGTCAAGGCAAACTGACTACTTGTGTCCGTGTTGTCATGCCGCGTCTTTTAGAATGAATACTTACCAAAGAACTCAGCCCTCTGCTATTCGAAGCATCGGCTGTATAGGATACTTAGCTATGTGATCATCTGTCCTCACGACCGATCTCTTTGCTCGACAACTATTGCTGTCTGAGTATTTTTTACAGGCGACGCAACCTATGCGCGAGGCTTGTCCGTCCACGGTGTCTGTGTTCACGGCTACAGTCGAGACATATGTGAGACACAAAAAAAAAAATTTAACAATAGACTAATATCTACCACAATTGTGACAGAACAATAAAAAAACACCTACAAGTACAAACCGTTTATACTAGTCGGTCACTTCAAAGTACACATTAGGACCGTAGGACGTAGCTTTGTTGTCAAATTTCACAGTCCGCTGTCAAGGTAATGTAAAACCATTGCTTTAGTGGAATCATACGTGTGTATGTAAATAAAACAAATGTTTACAATACCCCACTAAAATCAACTATATTTGTGACGAAACAATATAAAATTTCTACAAGCACAAACCCTTTATATTGGTCGGCGACTTCAACGTAGACATAAGACCTAGCTTTGTCGTCGACTTTTAATTTCACTTCATGCCACTATATGTCGCTCAGTTTACATTTTATGGGGCAACGCTTGGGTAGCGTACGGTTACTCACCCATACGGTACCCAGAGCTTCGCCCACTCGTCATGATTCACTTCGTGGGAATGTTTTACTAAAGTTTGCAAACTAGGTTTGTAATATTCAACGCTCTCCTGTTCATTAGCCCCAAAATCATCACATAACCAAAACGCCTTACAGCAGAGCTGTGAAGCTTTTTTTCATGCTGTTTCGCCTCCACGGATGATTCACATCATTATTAACCGGCACGCGCCCTCTTCGTCCTCTTTTGGATCGTATATACTTCACTACCAGTCCAATTGCGCCGATTTCTCCGGCGTAGGATGAAATAACACTGGTGGGTGAGATAACGAGTACAGATAGAGAAAAAGAGGAGAGATCGAGAGAAAAAGAAATAAATTCTTGGCGAAAAAAAAATTCTTCATGTGGCGCGACTGAACAAACGTTCCCATGATCCGAATGCGAGGGTATTCACAACTCGGCTATCCACTCACGCTACCAGAGCATAACACAAACGAAACTTATCCTTAACTTATGACTTAAGCAACCGATCGGCACTTCACGCGTTTCACAAACCAATCTTGTACTTAAGGTAAACTTAAATCGGCACTTAAGTACCGCAAAGTAAAGTACAGCTACTGGCTACCTTAAGTGCTACTTTCGCCGTTTTCCCGTCAAACAATATGGCCGACCACTACGGCTGTGCCACCGTTTTCACCGATTTTGCTGGCCTTGTGGAAGAAATTACACAGGTTGAAGCATATGGTTACGCGCCGCCGTTACGCCAAGTTCTCAGGGATCAGCAGAATCCCGTCGAGGCGTATGACGTGGGATTCCTGTCACACTACTGCGTTTCCAGGGTAGTGGTGCTACGCCTGTTGCAAATTCTGCCGCTGGACCCAAAGGACCACGAGCGCGGTCAACACGTTCCGCCACTGCATGCCGATGACACGCGTGAAAGATATTTCAGAGGTGAGGTTCTTTCGCTTGGCTCATTAAACAGTTTTAGTTAGGCGTCCGCAGCAGCTCGGCAGACGCAGGCTTTGATGGCAGCTCGCGTCCGTTAGAGCTAGCTTGCGTCTGCGGAACTGTTGTGGACGCCCGAATAAAATTTTTTACGGAGCAAGTGAAAGACGCTCACCTGTTACTTTTTTTAAATGCGAATGCATTCCTTAGTCGGACTATGTCAGGCGTCAGTGTCCGCATCTCTCCGCTCTCACTCCCTCTCCCATAGCAACAGCTGCGGGCGCGCGCGCTTATCCTCGCCCCTAGCAACCGGAGCAGGTGGTGCGGGCGGAGTAGCGGAGAGGAGGAGCGCGCTGTGGTGTGTGAGGGCGCTTGCATCGCGGGAGCTCGGCGGAGCTCCCGCGTGTGTGGAGAGGGTGTAGGAGAGGGTAGGTGCAGTGCTTCGCCGCTCCTTCTCTCGCCGTTCGCTCTCTCTCCTCCCTGCGCCCCACTCTCCCGTCCGCTCGCTCGCACGTATATATATATATATATATATATATATATATATATATATATATATATATATATATAGTTGAAGGAGTCGTTGCCGTATAAGTATGAGAGGTGGCACTTCAAGAAAACTTCATTTATTACGTCGACGTTTCGGTCAGAGCCCTGACCTTTATCAAGACAAAATTTTCGTTTTTATTCCCGTGCTTATATACACACCAAGTGAGAGGGGAAGAAACCGAGCGAGAGAGAGAGAGAAGGAGGGGAGAAAGATTGCTCAGGGGTTGTGAGGGGGGAAGGACCAGGAGTAACACACTGCCTCCGACAGCGGAGCGCTTCGTGGGTGAGCTTATACTTATGCTTTGGCTATTATTCATTGTTAAACGTCGTCGCGGTATTCTGTCGCGGAGGGGGTGGACGAAGCGCCGGCGCAAGTAAAAAAAAATAATAAATAAATAAATAAAATAAAAAATAAACACACACACACACACACAGCCGGTACGCGATTCAAACCGGCTGGTTAAAAAGGTTAAATTGGATGCAGCTGTAGACGCGGCATCGAAAAGTGGGTGTCGGTGAGCTCTGTTGCCGCGGCGTATGGTCCTTTTGGGCAATGCGGAAAGAGAGTCCTATCTACCGTCTCACTTGCTGAGCCTGCTTCTTTGTCGGATAAGTGACGCGCGCCTCTAAAGCCAGAAACGACACGTTGAGTGGTATTAGCGACTTCCGGTCATGGAGCCACTGAAGGAAAAAAAATAGATAAAATAAATAAACAGAAAAAGAGGGGGGGGTGAGGGGGGGTGGAGGGGGTACCCCCTCTTTTTTCTTGATAAAGGTCAGGCTCTGACCGAAACGTCGACGTAATAAATGAAGTTTTCTTGAAGTGCCACCTCTCATACTTATGTATATATATATATATATATATAAAGGAAAAAAATTTAAAAAAAATAAAAAGGAAAAAAGGTTAAGAGAAAAGAAAAAAAAGCCGGCAGATCCCACGCATTGTGGGAATCGATGTAATGCGAAGCAGCCAGAAAGGAGCAAATCATACTTCACATAATTTGCATGTCATGTTTTACATGTTACGACGTGTCATTTGTGTTCGTCATACAGTCACGTCGCGATATACCAATTTTGGTGTATGTCAAGCTAGCGAACTGGACGCAAGCGCACCATGAGCGTGGCATGTAAATGGCATTGTAGATGACATGCATGCCAAGATTTTCATGTTACCACCTGCCACTTATGTTCGTTATACAGTCATGTCACTCAATACCAAATTTGGTGTATATCAAGCTAACGAAACGGCCGCGAGCGCGCCATGAGCGTGGAAAGCAAGTCATGTCGCTCATGACATGTCATGATTTCCATATTACAACTTGTCATTTATGTTCGTCATACAGTCATGTCACTCAATACCAAATTTCGTGTATCTCAAGCTAACGAAACGGCCGCGAGCGCGCCATGAGCGTGGAATGCAAGTCATGTCGCTCATGAAGTCATGATTTCCATATTACTACTTGTCATTTATGTTCGTCATACAGTCATGTCACTCAATACCAAATTCGGTGTATCTCAAGTTAACGAAACGGCCGCGAGCGCGCCATGAGCGTGGTATGTAAATCATACTTTTCACGACAAGTTAGTCATGATTTTCATGATATGACCAGCCATTTATGTTCGTCATACAGTCATGTCACTCAATACCAAATTTGGTGTATATCAAGCTAACCAAACGGCCGCGAGCGCGCCATGAGCGTGAAATGCAAGTCATGTCGCACATGACAAGTCATGATTTCCATATTACGACTTGTCATTTATGTTCTTCATACAGTCATGTCACTGAATACCAAATTTGGTGTATATCAAGCTAACGAAACGGCCGCGAGCGCGCTATGAGCGTGGAATGCAAGTCATGTCGCTCATGAAGTCATGATTTTCATATTACCACTTGTCATTTCTGTTCTTCATACAGTAATGTCACTCAATCCCAAATTTGGTGTATATCAAGCTAACGAAACGGCCGCGAGCGCGCCATGAACGTGGCATGTAAATCATTATTTTCATGACAAGTTAGTCATGATTTTCATGATATGACCAGCTATTTATGTTCGTCATACAGTCTTGTTATGTCATAAAAAATTTGGTATAAATCCCATTAACGATACGGCCAGGAGAGCACAAAGTCGTAGGCGGCTAGATAGATAGATAGATAGATAGATAGATAGATAGATAGATAGATAGATAGATAGATAGATAGATAGATAGATAGATAGATAGATAGATAGATAGATAGATAGATAGATAGATAGATAGATAGATAGATAGATAGATAGATAGATAGATACGCTCAAACTCGTCGAAGTTCGCTAAGAAATGCTTCGCATTTAAAAAAGAAAAAACAGGCGCTGCGTTGTGCTCCCGACCGGGCTGCAGAAATTAGGTGCCTTTTCTTTCTTCGAACCACAACCACCATATATAAACGGAGTGAAGCGCGCGCGAAATGCATTCGCATTTCCTCACGATTCCCTTCGGGCAGGTGGGGGGCATTTTTTAAATTATTGGTTCCTTTCATATGGCAATACTTCCATTATTAAAAAAGGAACGCACGTGGGCGCTCTGAAAATAAAAGAAGATAGAGAAAAACGCCAAACACTGAAGAACAGAAAAAAGAATCCAAGGGTGAAAACGCACGTATAGTGACAAAAGAAGCGTTCGTATTGCATGCGATATATCAGCACAGTAACAAACACTTGTAGACGACAAAATAACCGCGAGTGTGTGGCGACCACTTTATAGCGACGGCCGCTGAGCGGCGGCTGCTTGTTGTGGCCAGCCGAAGGCTTAACACCGCCAAAAGCGAGAATTATTCCGCCTCTTACGAAATGTACCTTTATAAAGATTGTAATATTTACCGACAGTGTTACGCGAAAGTTACAGTAATTTATTGGTGCTTTATTTAAAAAAAAGTGCGAAAACTTTGATAGCCTCGTTCCCAGGAGTCATACTTACCCAGAAAAGTGGTGCTTTCATAAGTGAGCCTTAAGTGGAGTATCTGAAACTTTCCCCAAACTTAACTGAAACTTATATTTTCCTCATACTTTCATAAGAGGAACTTATCGCGCAACTTATGTTCTGTTCTCGAATACGAGCCATAGTCTTGTATAGTACAGTGCGGCAAGGGGTGGGAAACGAAAGTGAGTCTGGGGAGGAGAGATGTGAGGAGGAAGAAGAGGAGAGTATATGGTAATACACTGCACAGGTAGACAGAAATGAACCCACCGCGAGAAAGAAAGAAAAAGAAAGAAGGAAAGGGGGAAAGAACAAATAAATGAAGAAAGAGTGAGAAGTAGAAAGAAGCAAAGCAAAGGAACAGAGACAGAGAAATAGTGAGGAAAATAAACAGACATACATATTAAAACATATTAAGTGAAACAAAGCAATCTGCTCACCTCCGCACTTCATTCAGGCTTGGAACCATTAATGCGAAGCTGGCGTATTTTTGATCAAAGGAAAAAGAAATTGAATATAAATACAAATACTGTCGTTTGTGCAACTGATACACGTGGTATACCATTATTACTTCCGCACTTTGTACTTCTAGTCAATAGTACAAATCTGACGGCATTGTCAGGAATAAAATGGTGACAATTAGTTAATGATTGGCAGTGAAACCACAAAATTATACTCTTGCACTATGATTATCGCTCTTTATAGACAGAATTTGGAAAATAATTGCTTTTTTTTTTGTGACAGTTTTTTGACAGCAACCGTAGATTTTGGGTCACCCTGAGGAAATGATCCTCCAAAGATATGCTCGTGGTATAACGTATCCAGTTTGACTAACGCCGAGGTGGAATTTGAACTAGGCACCAGATTGGTTGAGGGAGAGCAGCAATGCAGGTAAGACCGTTGCCACATCCTTATTTGTTGAATGATAAGTTATTCTATTTATTTACAGATCAGTCATCCTAACTTACAATTTCGGAGCAAAGGACACAATGTTTAAATTAGGCCCAGGTAATTATTATTTTCATCACTTTCGATCGAGGAAATCTACGCAATCTTATCTTGCGAGAAATCGCTTCTTATACCCTTGCGTAGACTGTAGAGCTCAAAACAATATAAGCAACTTTAAAAGAGCGGAAAAGGAAAGTGTTATTCCTAAACAGAAATGAGCTATAATTCCAGTGTAGAATGCTTCCTTTCCATTTCACTAGCTTCAAATTTCATTCCAGCTTCTGCACTTATTAAACTTTATCGGAATTTATGCGACGTGTTAACCGTCTCAAAATGTAACTGATCGTAGTACGAGGGTGCTGACTTCCATTTCGTCGTCTTCTGTGTTAGGGACGTGCAAGACACCCATATGATGGGGCTGTAGAACAAAGAGTGCACACGCAAACATTCCATATACAAATTTATGCTGGTGGCAAATTTATAACTAAATCATGCGGTTGTGGCATAAGAATGTTGTGCTTCGAGCAGTACGGTTTTAACGTGGAAAAAGTGAGATTTTTCAGTGGGCAAAGTCAACTTCAGCAGTGGAACATCCAAAATTTAGTGACGGGCCACGTGTGTTTCCGAAGTGGGCCAGGTTGCCTTTGAACAAGGCTCAACATAGTTATCTAAGTGCGTGCCTTCACCAACGAGACGTGATCAGGGGCCGTGTGAACATTATGGCCATCAGACATTAAACCCGACGGAAGCCAGATGGGCTCCGGACTCTAGGTTCTTTGCTTCATTGGGGCATTTGATGCTTTCACAATAATATTATCACACTTCTCCATATAGGCCAAATCATGTATATAGTGTGTTTCATGAAATGTGTCCTTAAATCGTCTAAAACTGGAGAATTGGAATATTTGTTCGATATCTTCAAAATTACTGTGTGTAGCAGCAGCCATCTTGAGATGACTGAGACACTACTCACGGTAGCAATTAAAGAAATCAGAGTAATTACCTTATTAATTTATGGAGACAGGCTGTTGGGTCGAATTCGAGCCTCTTCTTCCAAAGATCCCATTGCCGATTTGAGATTTCCAACTCCAGCCACTGGTAATCTTGGAAGAGTGAAGAAATCTAACCAGTTTCACCGGCAAAGCCAAAGCCAAATCGCAGAAGAGCGCTACTTCCATGTGTTTTGGGAACGTCAGGAATGTGTGCGCGTCGTTATACCACCCATCAATTGTAACAAACTTTAAGTGTTTAAGTGTTTTTGCGGTTTGCGACTATATAGGGGCGTCGCATATACATGACGAGCCCAAAAAAAATAGTGCTACAATCTTTCTCGTTCACAATGACGTCATTCAATTCTGATCGTCTGCTAGTGGCGTTCATAAGTGCTTGGGTGTAGTTTCGATGGTAATTGTGCTTAATTTTCATTTCTCCACAATAATTACCACAGGCCGCATTTTCTACATTTCAAAGGGAGGACGGGCTCTTCGCGGGGAGGACTTTAATTCGCCCATTTGACCCGACCGCCTTTAGCTAATAATACATGTAAATTAATATAACCTCTTTACTTACTGCCGTGCTTGATCTCTCTAGCCATCTGAACATGACTGCCGCTCCATAAAGGCGATTATGAAGGCAGCAAGCGAGCATTGTTTTTCTCCTACTTTTGAGGACTCCTGGACACTTTCTTGAAACAACCTCTTTGTAGTGTGCCTCATCTAACTCTAACCAGAGTTTTAAAACGTACCGAGGGGAATTATGACGGCCTGAACAGATGCATGTTGCTGATTATTGCATGAAGAAAGTCACACTAGCTATAGTGTCCTGTTTATTGCCTAATTATGAAGCGTTAAATCACTGACTTCTTTAGCAAGGCGTCTGTGCCAAAAGCTCTAATTAAAGTTATGGATGACTGCAAAACGTCAAATTAGACAGCGTCTACCTTTTCATCTAGTAAGTATTGGTGGTTTTATGCTTACTGCGGGTGTCCGCAATAGCTCGGGTAAAACCGCTAGCGCGCCGTAATTTCTGTGCACCCTAACTCGCCGCGCACGAGCGATATGCGTCCCTCGCGCCCTTCATACAGTGAGAGGAACACAGCTGTTATCGCTCGTGCCGCCGCAAGCAACAGGTTCGTGGTGGCACAGATACCATCATCGTCGCTGTGCTGCCGCCTTTTAACACGCAGCATACGTGGCCGAGTGACGCGGTCGTTAGGAGGCACTACAATCATGGCGTGCAAGCGGTCATGTCACGCCGTTTTTTTTTTATTTCGCAGGTTCCTGCACGAATTTCTTTCGAAAAGTAAGAAGTCAATCGACCGCGTTGTACAGGATGACGTTGTCATCGTTGATAAACAAGACATTGCTCAAAAGTTCAATGCCTATTTTTTAGGGTGTCTTTTCCAACCCTACTGAACCCTTTCACCAGAATCATGTCAGTTGTGCCGAAACAAATCTTGTATCATTATCCGGTGTTATATCACTGTTACTAAACCTTAAGGCAAAAGCATCACCTGGCCCTGACAACATACCCAATCTTTTCCTTCGTCGATATGCTGAGATGCTTGCTCCATATCAAGTAGTTATTTTTAACCTATCATTGATGACCGCTATCATTCCTGAAGACTGGAGAACGGCAAGAATTGTATCAGTGCTAAAGACGGGCGACTCCGCATTGCTAACGAATTATAGACCATTATCTTTAACTGCGTCTTGCTGTAAGCTCCTTGAACATATTATTGCTACTTATATTACAAAATCTCTTAATAATAACAGTGTACTGTCTCCATTTCAGCATGGTTTTAGGAAAGGTCTTTCCACAGTTACTCAAGTAACCACAGTCATCCATAACTTTGCCTGTATTTTAGATAAATCAGGCGAGGTAGACGTAATAGTTTTAGGTTTTAGAAAGGCTTTCGATCTTGTTTGCCACAAAAAACTAATTTTAAAGTTAAAAACCATAGGACTACCGGAGTTCATAGTTGCTTGGGTTCCCGCATACCTTGCAAACCGCACACAGTTTGTAAGTATTGAGAATCATTTTTCACGACATTTGCCTGTTAACTCAGGAGTCCCACCAGGAAGCGTACTAGGCCCACTTTTGTTTCTCATATACATCAACGACATTGTCCAGGTCATTAATGAACCAATTCAGATTAGACTTTTCGCAGATGATTGCTTGCTTTTTATGAAATTAAATGTCCGGATGATCAAGCCTTAGTGAATACTAACCTGCAAAACATAAATATGTGGTGTCACGGTGGGATATGCTACTTAACGCTGACAAAACGGTTTTCATGAATATGAGTAGAAAGAAAAAGATTTTACTTTTTCCGTCTCCCTTTACAACAGCTAACGAAGGTTCCTCACTACAAATACCTCGGTGTCACAATAACTAGTACACTCAGTCGGAACACCCATATTTCGAACATTTGCACATCCGCCTTCCGTATGCTATGCTTTTTGCGACATAAGTTAAAACACACACCACCTGACGTCAAACTACTCGCATATTCATGCATTATAAGACCCAAGCTCGAGTACGCATCGATTGTCTGGGACCCTCACACAAAAAAGAATGTTGAAGCATTGGAGATGATCCAACGAAAATCAGTTAGGTTTATTTATTCCAAATACCGCCAAACAGACTCTCCGACTCAACTAATGAATCTTTATGGCATAAAATCATTGCAGTTACGAAGAAAAATTTACAGAATAAATTTCTCTTTCATTTGAAGAATCGTAAATTGCTACTTCCCCCTGAGCCCTACGTGACACCACTGGCGTCACGAACTACAAGGCATCGACACGAAGAAACACTAACCCCATACAGCACCAAAACTAACCTATTCAAGTTCTCATTTTTCCCGCGCACAAATAACGAGTGGAACTCGCTGCCAATGTCATCAGTGCAAAGTATAAAAATAATTGAAAGTCTTCAGGATTGATGTTATGTTATTTTACTTATATGTTCCCTTTTTTCTGAATATTGCTTTCTTTTTTTTTTCCTTACACTTTTTGATATGTTCATTGTGTTATATCTTTCGTGCATTTCTGAAAAAATTAGACACTGTCTTTCTTCAAATTTCTTTTTCTCCTTTCAATTCAGTATAAATGTGTCTATGTATTGCCTTTTCGAGTACACTTTCGCCCCTCCTGCTTGGGCCCAAGTCAGGCCTGCAGTATCTTGTAAATCAATAAATAAAATTATAAGGAAAACCAGTTATACATATAGATAAGCAGTTAGGAACTCTAGAATCGGATACTCTGCAAAACGTTCTGCAACTTTCTAGTCGAAATTTTAGCCCAGACTACTCCTCCCTTCATTGTTAGTAATTATGCGTGCGTAATTAGGCAATTAGACAGAACGCCAAATACCGTGATTTATTCCATACGGTAGTCACCAACATGCGTTTCCTCGCGTCGTCATCAAGTGCCTCGGCATATTTTTAAGTCTGGCTGTAGTTAGCTGGGGCACCCAGGTATAGTATGTATATCTTGGTGGATTACTAGAAGCGAGCCTATTTATCAGAGGGAAGCTCAATAAGGAATAACTATGGGCTGAAGCGCACACGAAAGATGCTCCTAAATTATGATGAAATGTTCACCGTTAACCCAAAAGCAAAAATAGGCGAAGCTTCCACTAAGCCAGGTAAGGGTGGAAGAATCGAAACTGAATGATTCTGAAAAATTAATCCGGTTGCTGCTAGGGGGTTTCTAGGACATAACTACGTGATGCAGGTTGTATCTAGATTGCGTCTAGATTATGCGAAGATTTAGCTATGTGATGCTAGAATATTTCTATGTTGATTCTCAGCGCAAGAAGGTTCGGGTTAAACCACCGATAGTCCTAGAAACTTCACCGATGTCGCAAGTTGTGTCTAGGTTGAGTGCAGATTATACGATGCTTTAGCTAGGTGATGCTAGAATGTTTCTATGTTGATTCTCAGCGCAAAAAGGTTCGGGTTTAACCACCGATGGTCATAGAAACTTCACGGCGGAACTCCAGACACAGACTCGCGCTGAAAGCAAGCGTTCGCACCTCTCATAGATTTACGGGCGCATCGCCGTTCACGTAGGCCTGCCATCGCTTCGCGGTCTTCTTGGAGCCGCCGTAGCCTTTCCCGTTCCCTAGTATTCTCTCGTTGCTCGTACTCGGGGTCTTCGGCTTGGCGCCGTCGCTTCGGAGCCATTTCTTGGGCTAACTGTTGCCTTCTTCATTTTTAGTGAACCAGTGGTTAGTAGTGAGATTTAGCCAATTTCTGTGGCACATGCCCGTTTATGATGATGATGATAACTTTCTAGTTGTTTTGTTGGCTGGTCAAAATTTGTGAAGAGTCCTGAAAGACGCGACCAGCGTGCAGTGGGCTCCTCCCATATCGGGGCGAGCACGCTACGCCTGACCGACGTATCGTGAGCTCTGTGGAAGGCTAATCTCCGTTGTTGGGGCTGCTGATGGAGGAGCGCCACTTGGTCGGGTTGCCTTAATCACTCCCCAGTAACGAGTTCTTTGGTATGGTATGTAAAAACTTTATTTATGTCCGTCGCGGAGTTCTTTGGTAGGCCGCACAAATTACGTCTAAATTCAACAGCTTTGCTGTTAAAAGTGTACAATCGCTGCTATTTATTACTGCTCACATACGGGGCTCGATCCTGAAGAACTCGAAATGAAGTTGGACCACGCAGCGTGCCACGCAAAAAAAAAAAAAAACTAACATGCGCAACATTTAGATTTCGGAACACACCCCTATGGATCTGACAGGAGAGATGCATAGCCGTTACTCGAAAAGACTGTAAGAGAAGGATTGGAATAATCGGGTCATGTTTTGCGCAGCTGTAGTGACGAAATGCACATCTAGGGACGTGAAACGCAGCCGAGGACGGCACCAATATCGGTAGTGCTGATGAATTCCAAAAGCTCGCAGGAATAAAACTGAATATGCTAGGATCGGATAATTGCGAGATCGTTTCTACAGGCAATCGTCCTGAAGAGGACATAGAATAGGCTGATCATGATAATGATGATTAAGATAAAAAAAATTGCCACAGAAGGAAGCTCGTGAAACTCGGTGTTATTAATGTTTGGTCATGTACGCGTGGGTTGCATCGGCTCCAAAGAAGGTTCAGTTACGACATGATTGCTTCTTGTGGTGGTCAGCAAGGTTTTTGCGAAATCAGGACAAGAGCCAAATACGGACGCATCGGAAAACAATATATAGGTTAAATCGAAATGGTTTCATCAAGGCATTATTACGACGACTATTACTTATCGATGACCTTTGTTCTCAACTGACAAAGAAATGTTATCATCATACCTAATGGACTGAGATATGTTCGTCAGAGCGCTGAGCGGTGATCTTCAAGTATCGAGGCTTCTGCGAAAAACCAAGTGCAGCATTCTCGGTTATAGTATTGCGCTTTGTAGTATTGAAAGTGGAATATTTTTTGAAGAACATGACTATGATTACTAAAACTATGATAACAGTGTTCAAAATATGTTTTGGCAGCTTAGCGCCAGTGGTGCCGAGCCTGAAGGAGCAGCGGTACTGGGAGGCTTTCCTTGTTTATCGTTATTTTTAGCTTTCTCCCGCTCTTTTTTTCTATTTTTCTCAATTCTTTGCATCTCTTCTTTGTCTCCGTTCCTATTTCTTTTCTCTCTCTATCTACACTTCTGCACTTTTATCACTCTTTCTATTTTTTTTTCTCTGTCCTCCCTTTCTTTCGGTCTCTCTCTATTTCTTAATAACTCTTCCTTTCTATCTCCTGCTCTCTCTCACTATATATCTCTCTGGTTTTTTCTTTTGCCTTGCTCTCTGGTTGTCAGCTTTCTTGTCTCTGCTTTTTTTTTCCCTATATCTATTTTTCTCTTCCTATCTCTTTATTTCCCTCTCCTTCTCTTAGCTTCTCTATTTAGACGTTTTCTCGCGCGTCCGAGTAACTGCACTTCACGCTCGAGAAATCATCAGCGCAGTGCGAGAATGCGTGCCAAGTGCATGTGTTCCGGGAGCGCAGTAGAAGATGAAGATAAGGGCGAAGAGAGTGTGTTCCGGCCGAGTATTTGTCTTGCACGCGCTAGGCGCAGTTGTGCAGCTGCAGATGTTAGGCGAAGTGAGGTGCCATCTAAGGTGGGTGCCGTTAATGATGATGGTAGTTTTTTTTTTTTTCAAGATGTTGTAGAGAACCTGGAGCTTAAAGATCTCCAGTATTAAAATCTTATCAAAATAACTGCATTTCTGAAGGTTATTCGGATAGCATGTAAACATAGCAACAGGTGGTACTTGAGGCAAAAATTAATGCGGTGGATAATTTTGTGTTCAAATGATACATCATACCTCGTGTAATTTGCGTCTGCTTTGCTATCACCCCATTTTATCCGCGACGTCTCTTTCTTCAGGGAATCACATATGCATTTACCTCTCCATACAACCATTTCTGCATCTCCTGTATTTTTTAGGCATCATTGTAAAGTTTCAGCACCCGAACATACTATCCCTTTACTCTAAATATTGATATTTTTTGTTGTGGTCGTTCCCATATTTCGTACGATGATCTGTGTCTGATGTATTTCAAGCAATCCTCTCTCTCTTGTAATCGTGTATTTAGCTCTTCCCTTGGCAATGTCTATGCTAAGCTGATTTCTACTCCACATTTCCTTTATCCAGCAACCGGCACCAGTTACTTTTACCGTATGTTTTATAGTAATAAGACCTGTGCAGTTGTGGAAGGTGTAGGATGGGAACAAAGAAGAAGTGAGTGCTTCTGTTTCTTTTTTTTTTTTTTTTTGGCCTTGCACGCAAAAGTGGTTTTGAATGACTTTGTTTGAGAGACTGGAAATTTTGTGTTTACTCATTACCACATTCCTAAAAACCCCCCGAATAGGTCAGCAAGAAAACAGCTAACATTCGATTCATATATCTTAAGTGTTGCTGCAAGGAAGCCGTACGTAGCTGCCCTATGTTGCCCACAGTGCTACGGTGTGACAGTATAGCCCTCTCCTATTCAGACGTGTTGATGGAAATTATTACGTCACCTAAGATTTACATTTTGTTGTGATGGCAATTATCTACACACCTTTAGTGAGTTTTTGCCGTCAGTGTCAGCGTCGCCGTGGTGTTCCGTGTACGTATATGCTATGTATATAATGCGAATGCCGCCAAAAAGGAAGGGGAGGAGGAAGCGAATACGGCGCTGAATTGCGTGAGTGGGGTGGTGCGTTCGAGCTAATGGCCGCAGCTTGGGAGCGCACGCTGATCGCCGTGCCTGAC
>JALIZH010030217.1:0-27993 GCA_030522465.1 Rhipicephalus appendiculatus | reverse complement strand
AGCCTTAAGAGCGATTGCACCGGTTGTTGAAATGGCGACCTTGCAGCTTTCGCTGTGACTGTGCTGCGCTTTCCGAGCAGGCCTGGCGTTCTTACAGCGAAAGCTGTTATCAGGTCACAACGCCAGTGGCAGTGGGGTAGTTGTCCATCGCCGACGCCGCCGCCGGTGTCCGTAACCATTATCTTGGGAAATAAGAAAAATATGAAACGAGAAAAAATTGTCAGGAACGTCCGCCACTCTTACTGACCACCATCATCAACAAAGCATCAGCACCTCTAACAGAGGTGGTGTTAGAGGTGCTTTGGAAGATCAAATCATGACGTCAACCTGGGCGAAAGATACCACCGGTGGTGCGTGTTATTCTTTGGTTCCACCCACAACTTACATAACCATTGGTAAGCAGCCACTCTGTGCTCCCGGCCATGGTTTTGGTGACAGGGAAGGTATTTGGTCCCTTCCTTACATATGTTATAGCGAAATCTGTTATGAAATCACAACGAGAGCCGATTTTGGCGCTGTAGTTGCCCGCTACCGCCGCCGCTGCCGCCGGTGTCCGTTACAGCTCTCGCGCAAAGTGAGCAAGAAATTTCTAGGAACGGACGGGACGTGAACCCGGGCCTCCTGCGTGACAGCCGAGTATTCTACCACAAAACCACGATGGTGCTTTAAGTGTCATGTGGGACAAGCAATCGTGTTAACATATGCAGGGCTGGGCAAAGATACTTCGAAATTGTATCGCGATACGATACAAGATACTCCGGCAAGATGTATTGGAGATACAGATACAAGATACTACCGCAACAATTGTATCCGATACGATACTTGCCAAATGTATCTTAAGATACTTCGATACATTCGCAAATTTGTGGTTATAGACCCCCATAAAGTAGTAGCGAACACCTATATACAAAAAGGTCTGCTTGAAAATTGCTTAAATGTGAATAATTTCATTTTATTTTAATGAAATATCTGCTAGTATCTCAAAAGTGTTGCACTTGTTGCTCAAAATACGTTCTTCCGAAAAAACTTATTAGGGTTCGTTTTCGCTGCTTAACAGGACAACTCTTTATACCCTTCGCTGACACCGATACTTGCTCGTCACTGTTCTGACTGATGAAAGCCACTCATTTTGACGACAAGCTAGCGGGTTGCCATCTAACCACAAGAGCTTCAATAAGAAGCCTTCGCATGAAACATAGGTGTGACCTTGTCCATAAAAGATCATTTACTTATACAGCAGCAACAACGCTGGTAGCGTCATTTTTTTATGACGCATTGTGTACACATGAAACACATAAAATTGCAATTAATTTTCGTATTCTTTTGTGCTGGCGTAAAGAGTCCGTTTTTTAAGTACTCACTAACGCGCAATCAATTTTTTCTTCAACGAGAGAACCTGTGCAACCCGGAAACTCCTCACACCGATTGTATTGGCGTCGACTGTGAAGAAAGCGGCATTCTGGTAGACGCAAAACTCTTTATTGCGCTAACTTGTGCTCAGATAACTCAAAGTACAAGCAAGGCACGCTGCGCTCTGACAGCGACAGTAAAAGTCGTTGGTCGTCGGCGATCAGATTATCGGTGGAACGCGTCTTGTTTTATAGACCAATGATAGCACGTTCCAGCGTTATCGTTGGTGCTCGCGAACTAGTGTACTCGCGTACTGCGCGCAATCTTAATAATAATTCTTGGATTTTTACGTCCCATAACCAAGATATGATTATGAGAGACGCCGTAGTGTAGAGCTCCGGAAATTTCGATCACCTGGCGTTCTTTAAGGTGCACTGACATCGGAGAGTACACGGGCCTCTACCATTTTGCCTCCATCGAAATGAAGCCGCCGCGGGTGGGTCATGAGCGTAATCTTAACAGAACATTCCGAGACAATCTCGAAGATTTCGAAACATTGCGGTGCTCCTTTCGCCGAGCGGTGCTAACAGATTTTGCAGCTTAAACCTGATCACACTGAAATAAAAAAAAAAAAAAATAAGGGCGCGAGGCAGTTGTATGAATCGTTGCAGGATACTGCCACTATTCACGCTGCTGCCTCCTATACCTCCGACTACTTCGTGATTAGTAATAGTAAACAATCATGGAGGCCTACAAAATGAAAACAATGATAACTAAAATAGGAAAACCGTTTCGTATCAAACATTCAGAATGAACAGGTATATAAACACGATACAGGCAGCACCACCAATAGCTATGACATTTAAGCGTTAAGTATCGTCATAGTCCTTCAATACTCTTTCTGGTTACGAAACTTCGCCGTCACGCTATGGGGGGAGCTTGATATGGCGCGGAAAGCTGCCGCGCCGCGGCGCCACCGTCGTTCAGAGGCCACGCTTCTCCGCCCCTCCGGTTTGATTCCGTAGAGACCGCACATGCGGCCGGCGCGAGCCGAAAGTTTGCACGTGTACTTTGTATCTGCGATTGCTTTTTGGATAAGGACCAAGTTCAGGCATTAAATAGTTGAAGCTGCACGTTCGCGTGACGATGCCGTTCAGGTGCTGCGTACCGAGGTGCCGGGCACTACTGAAAAGGTGTCATCTTTTTTTTTTTTTTTTTTTTTTTTTTTTGTGCGACGTGTTCGTGGAAAGTTCGAGAACTCGAGGTGAGCCATAGCGCGGCAAGAAACGAACGACTTCCGCATTGATTCGTAGTATGTGCGTGTGTGTGCGGAGCACTTTGATTCAACGGGTATAATCCATGTGCACGATTTCACGATAAACGGTGACACGTATTAATGCGAGACAAGCCGCGACTCAGGCAAACGCCATACCTCGTGTTCGGTGGCCTGCCAGCGTACTTTACGAATCGGAAGTCACGACCTCTGAAAGTTTGATAAGCACTGAAACAACCTCGAGAGCCATTGTGTGCAAGACGGAGCCGTCGTGTGCAATGGACTATTAGCTACTTATTGTAACATTAAAAAAAAAAAAAAAACAAGATTCAAGATGCCTGTGTCAACATTACTTTGAGACGTCTTTTAAACTCTACACTACCCCAGTGCTGAGTAAAGGCGATAATTATCTGTTATATCTCGATCATAAGCATTTGCACGGCTTCATTTTCTTCAAAGAAAGATCGCGGTTACAATCCTATTAAGCGTCATGGTTCGCCAAGGAAGTACGGTACTCAATGCAATCGCGCGTCACTCCGCGTCACGCTGCTCGTACGAGATAGATATTAAGCAGTGCAATACAGAATCAGAGGGACATATTAATCCATGCGACTTTCATTGGGGATGTTGACTACAAAAATCGCGTTAAAAAACTGTCGTAGCATTCGACCGATACGCACGAAAACTAGCAAAGTTCTCGCGGCCTGAAAACGACAACAGTTGCCATCAGAAAACCGTTTCATTGACGGTTGCGATCTGCCGATTTATCTGTTTCAAACAGCTAGATTACCGGAAAATGCAAGCTCACACCCTAGAACATTTTTTTTGTTACTTAAAAATAGGCCGTCACCTCTGCTGGAACGACACGCGTGCCATCGGAAGTTCGGGAAATAACAGTTCTCGACCTTGAGCTCAGGTTGTCATATTTTTGTATTAACGCTGGTGATATCTTATTCTCTGTACAGCGCATCACAGTCACGTAAGGGTTAATTTTTATTTTAGGCCTGTAGGGCCAACTAGACAAATTTCGCACTTACAAAATGGTCTATGCGCGTCGTCTGCTGGCACTCTGGGCAGCGATCTAAATTTGAGATCGTTTACATTTTGTATGCGCGTTGTCTTCGTTACGAAAACATTCTCAAAGTTCCAAGCTTAATTCGTATGATTGGCACGACGAAAGACCATGCAAATATTGTCTAAAAGGAGCGGGTCTTTGGGCCGCGACGTACCAGCGAAAAAAAATGCAAGCGTCGCCTGCGGCGGTCACTCCGCTGGGTGGCCTTTCTTTTACTGTGGCGCCCCTAGCGGCCGCCGTTGGCTCTATATTAAACTGAGGCGGCAGTTTCGTGACCAGAAAAGCTATTGAGGGACTATGGTATCGTCAAATTTCCTGTTATGGTAATACAAAAAAAATCAGTGTCTATGGAAAATTGCCTGAAGTGACTCTTTGGGGCACTCATGAGAAAAACGGACCATTTGGCATCTGAATGTTTCTCGAATCGCCTTCGTAAAATCAAAGGCGGCTCCCAGTTATTTCCGTTAATGCCATGCAAACTCAATTTCGCCATTTTACTACGCATTGAGCAGAATGTTTGGCACTGTATACCCAATGCACGTTCACGTAATGACATATTTGTTTGCCAAATCACCGGGGCAGAATAAAAAACTGAAGTGAAATATAAATGTGTAAACACTAGCAGAAACAAAGCAGATAGTTAAAAGTAACAAACAAGAGAGCTTATTTTTGGCTACACGTTACAAAATGGAAGTGCGTTTGTCCCCAAGAGTGTTTAAAAACGGCTCTAGAAAGGCCGCCCTTCGAGCTTTCGCTGTGACTGCGCTGCGCGCTCCGCGCAGGCCTGGCGGTTGTTTTGCGCATAAGTCAGTCGCATGTAATTCAAACGTACATTCACAAGGCCCATCAAATCGCTGCTGCGGGAAAGCCAAGAGATGCAAAGAAACCCCATGCTTCAGATTTCGTAACGAAGCATCACGCAGGAGAGTGGCATCAGAATTTGCGCGATTATCGAAGCACGGGTTGTTGTACGCGGCGCTGGTAATTGCCCAAAAGTAAGTGTCTTGGCTCTGACACATTTAAAACAGCAAATAATTGTAAAAACAAAAGGCACGTGGGCAAGCATGCCAATGTCTACGTTCGCGCTCTTGTTTCTGTCGAGACTACGCGAGCGCCGTCATGTTGCTATGTTCTAACAAAAGGGACACGAACACCTTATCACCTGCCATTACTCGTGGTCTCTGGCGGAAAGATAAAATTATGTCACGGCCCTTAGTTTCATTCAGGCGGTTTAGAAGCACCCATACCGGCTTGACAAGCGCAGTTCAGTCAGCGATCATTCTTTCGCACGGCAGTGTTGCGATGCAGTATCTTGTATCTTAAGATACGCGATACATTATTGAATGTATCGGAAATACAGATACAGATACTCGTCTTGCGAGACGTATCGCGATACAAATACAAGATACCCAAAGAGTATCTAAGATAGTATCTAAGATACATGTATCTTCGATACTGCCCAGCCCTGAACATATGTAATGCTGCGTCGTAGTAGATTAAAGTAACAACCAGGCGTCATATAACGCGAATTGCACAACGAGTAGGTCATTAAGTGCATCCAACACATTACAAAAGGCTCAGCCATAATTCTTCTTCATCAGCCACAGCACGAAGTGTACATAATGCATCACAGATGTGTAGCGGGTACCACGCTTCTCCGCAGAATGATGAATTATGCTACAGTAGATGCTTGCCTACTTCATAGAAAGTTACAATCATTTATGGCATGGAGAGTACCTTGCATGTGTACTTGTACTAGTTGCCCCAAGAGAGTCTACAACGGGCTCTAGAAAGGCCGCTCTTCCAGCTTTCGCTTGACGGTGCTGCGTGTTCCGCGCAGGCCTGGCGATATTTTTTCTGGATGCAGGTATACAAATAGTCTTGCGCGACAATGTTTGGAAGACTCAGACACTTCCTTGAAGTTTCTTTGCGAAGTAGAGAACGCGGCCAGGGGCGTAAAATTTATCTGATTTTCCTGAATTTCGCCGTGTTTGCCATTTATGGCATTTTTTTGTTTGTGGACGTCATAAAAAGCACAGAAAGAATTCATTTACAATGACGCCTACTAATATCAGCAGAAAAAATGTTAGAAACAACTTTTAGGGGCGAAGCTCTTTAGGGCCGAGCCGTGTACGTCACGCTCCGCAAAACCGAAACCGAACACCTGCACAACGATAAACGAAAGCATCTGTATAAAAAAAGCGACTTATGTGTACATGAATCAAGTATATGACAGTACAATACATGATCACCTGTGCCCGTCTGTCTGTCCCTGCATCTGACCGTCCGTGCGTTCGAGCGTCCGTCCATCTGTCCGTCCATCCGTCCGTCCATCCTTGTGCGCGTCCGTCCATCCGTGTGTGCGTCCGTGCGTTCATCTGTCCGCCCGTTCGTGCGTCCGTCCATCTATCCGTCCGTCCAGCTTTTCCGTCCATCCGTCCGTCCATATGTCCATCTGTCCGTCCTTTATACTAGTCGGCCACTTCAGCGTAGACATTATGGACCTTACGACCTAGCTTCATCCACTCGTCATCATTCACTTCGTGGAGATGCATGGATTTCTTATCTCGTATTTATCCGGCCATGAAGTAAAAATATTGCCGTAAGCAACAGTGGGACACCCGCAGTGCCAAATTTTGCGATTTTTTTTTATTTTTTTGGTGCGTTTTCTTGGAGTAAAATGTTTGGCTGAGTGCACTCTGAATGTAGGGATATACCATACAAAAAATCCAGACGAAGCAAACATAATGTGCGAACATGCGTGTTCGATCCCCCAGTTTCGTACTTATAGTATCCTTGAAGATGACGAAAAACAGATTTTGTATCGTTGCCGAAGCATTTTCAGCTTTTCCTCTCTTTAGCTTTTCTTTTGAGCTTTTCTTGCTGTGTCTGGGAAGACTCGAAGGTTGGTTCAAGCCGTTGCACTGTCGTTTCTGGTTAGATAGAATACGAGGAGACAATGTCATGCTGCAATGGTTCTGAAATTGTTCTATGCAGTCGATTTTCGTGTCCATGTAAAAGTGCATATTCGCCTGGCTGAAGGTAGTGCCATATACGCGTGCTTTTCCTCAACACAGTGTCAAGGCACCGTTGAGGCGCAGACTTCACGGTCAAGCAGCCTGTTCTGGTCGCCTACAGTGATGTCTTCATGCCTCTATGTAGATGTTTCGCTGCCGAAGAAAATTATGAAGCTGCCTCGCAGCAAGACGTTGATTTGGTCTTCGAGTGCATAGGCCGTAGTTTGTCGGTATATCATCCTGCAATAGCGTTTGGTGAACTCACTTCACCAGGCGACATGGACCTTTTGTCATTCAATACGTCGTGTCATTTCGGGAACTCTATACCTCGTATGTGATCACCCAAACATTTGTGCATGATTACGAGCATCGCGGTATAAGCATAGTCGTAAAAACTAGCTGTCACGTAGCTAGAGCAACTGTTAGTGTACAATAGATGGTGCGGCAGGCAATCGGCGTTGTTAAGTGTCATTCCGTTAAGTGTTAAGTGTACGGATTTGGTGGCCTTTGTGCAGTCTTCACTTTTGCAGCCTTTATGAGAACTGCCTACTCAGGACTGAGTACTGAGCTTCGATGTCGGTCAGAACGGTCACTTTTGGGCCATCCATAAGCGCATCGAAGTGGTTGCTTCGTCGCCTTGCGTTATGGTTAGGTTGCGGTGTCGGACCACGACGGCTGCAGCTGTCTACGTTGCTCTTACTTTGCGCCACGAAGTCTGGTTCTTGTGGCGTAGTTTTATTGCAGAAGGGGGAATATGAAAAATGTAGGCTCATTTATGCGTCACTTTCTCCATGAAACTCCGCTTAAAGTCCAGAGGGATAACATAGCCCCGCGCTATTTATGCTCAAGGGGGAGTGAAAGAGTGCTAAGGCAGCCGACATTTGTGGCTCGAACTCGGAGAAAACGAGCCGGCCGTCTTTTTTCGCGACAAAAGGCCCATGTGGGGTCTATGGGGCTCCGTCAGTACGCTCCGTCGTACTTCAGGCGGCCGGGTGCGACGGCGAGCTCAAACTATTTTGACAGAGATTAGCAGGCAGCTCACCTCTGCGTACACACTACGTTCTCAGTTCTCATAATGCGTTAAAGCGGTAAACAGCACTCGAATCGCTTCACCTACACAGCAGCGGCCGTGTTATGCTGCGCCAAGATTTTGTTTCCTTACGATAGGATGAAAGGAATAGAAATGCGCTGCTAGCCTTAATTCGTGTAACTTCAATTTGTTGCTACTGAATTCACTGCTTCGATTTTGCGGCGAAAGTTTGACTTCATTTCTTGAAAGCTCTGTCTGGCTGGCAGTGGGTTCAACTCTTTTCGAGATCATTTGCTAACCGCCTTCGTTGGTGGCGCCGATTCATCAACCATTGTACGGGTGTCTCTGAGGCTACAAACGTGAAA
Organism: Rhipicephalus appendiculatus; assembly: GCA_030522465.1. Taxonomy (NCBI): domain Eukaryota; kingdom Metazoa; phylum Arthropoda; class Arachnida; order Ixodida; family Ixodidae; genus Rhipicephalus; species Rhipicephalus appendiculatus. The sequence continues at coordinate 19,883 of JALIZH010030217.1, read as the reverse complement.
AATCTCCGTCAGTCCGTCAGTAGCGACCAGGTAGTCGACGCTACATTGATGATTTACGGCACTGTAGACGCGGCGCACTGATGCTGAAGCGATGGCGGATCGATGTCGAAGCGATGGCGAAGCCGCATGGTTTCATCGCATGGTAGCCTGCAGCGGCACTATATAGAGCCCGTTTCCCCGCAGTGGTAGCAGAAGGGCCGTTCGTTTGGCACACGCGAGACGTCGGTCCTTCTCGGGGAACATCGGCTAATTGTTGTGCGAGTAGGCGTAGCGGCTAGCAGCTGTGGCTGATGATGGAACTACTCCAGCGAGGTGCCACGGTATGCAGTAACTGTATAGTTCATCGCTTCAGGCTAAAGGCGTCGTGGTGATGCAGAAATCCCAAGTGATTGTCCTATTCCTCAAAGACATTATCTGCTAATGAAGCCACTCGGCGGAAGCAGTCGAAGCGGCTCTTTGCACATAAAGCTGCCTATATAGAAATGATCTTTAGAGGAAACACACATTCTTCACTAAAATGATGCGCTTAGCGATGGGTTATCGTAAAATCCTTGTTGTCGACGAGAAGCAGTCCTTGCACTTTGCCACTCCTCTGACCTGTCTCGTTTCTGCCTCGAAGGACTCGCGTTGACGTTGAAAGCTGGTGCAGTAACTCGGATCATCGAATTAGGATCTGTACACCCCGTCAGGGTGAAAGCGTTCGCGGCAGTCACATTTTTTTTCTATGTTAGTGACCTTCAGGCCTTTGACGATGGGTATGTATTGGTGGCTGATATAAGGAAGCATCACTATCGTTTTCCCGCCATGCAGCTCAGCTAGGCCTCTTACCGACGCCGGTTTCCCGATTTTGCAACACTGTGCTGGTCGTCACGGATGAAGCATAGTAAGTCTGCGAATTCTTCAGTGCCGATGTAAATGATTGCGCCGGAACGAGCCAGAATACTGACTGGCTCTTTAAGCACTTTCAAGTGTGGTTTTCTGGCGTCATGTGAGGCGGTAATGCTTCTTCTGAGAATAGCGTTATCGACTCAGATCTCAGATCGATGTTGCACACTGTTGGCCTGGGAAGTCCATGCGAAGAATGACATCCCTCCAACAATACTGTATGATCGCAAAGCTCGCATGATCAGTTCGATTCTCACTCGGGACTCTTTATGTGCATATTCCAGGCGGGACTATTAAGTGGCGTGCTTTTGCCCGCATTTCAGGGCTTTGCTGTTAGTCTTGACTTTCGTCAACATCCTGTTGTGACGGTCCACTGATGACCAAGTTCTCCGTTCCGGTGTCGACCATAGCGACCAGGCGTCGGCGCGCGGCTACGTCAGTTTCTTCCGCTGCTGCTACGTGGTGTCGTCTTGGTCATCCGGTAGCGTTAGTTTCGTCTTCAAGGCTCCGTATCAATAGCAGCGGGTTTCTAACATGTCGTCGCAACGTCGTGGTCGGTGGCGGAAGATATTCGGTGTTGCGTCAAACAGAAACTGTACCTCCATCGGTTGCTGCCTTTACTTTTCCGGTTAAGGGCTAAGTACTGGTCCTGAGAAAACATTTTATCAGCTCTGCATTCACCAATGCTCTGATGTTCCCGCACAGGCTGTCATTGCCTCGAATGTATGCTTTGGCGCAGCTTGACTTCAGTAAATTTTGGTTGTGTTGCTTCGTCCTCACCTAAAGCGCACTCTCGAATGCTCTCACCTTCGTGAGGAATTCTCTGTCTGGGACGGGTTGCGTACCACACCGTCGAAAAGTTCCTGTTTAACTTCAAGCATCAGAAGCGGAGTTTTCTTCTCCATGTCTTGGTATCTTCGCTGGGGCTGGAAATCTCTTGAGTAAAGACTGATTAATTTTCGTTCTGTAGCTGCGCTCGTGTTTCTAGCAACGTGACTGGCTTTTCCTGGCGGACGACGCTCGTGAACGAAGAAGCCAAGTTCCAAGAGTGCACTTCCGGTTCTTGAACCAGGTCCTTGCTGCATATTTCAGGTAGAAATAAACGTGAGGCACGATTTCTTCGGGATTCCAATTAATGAAAGTGGCAACCCGGTCGTGCGTTTCCAGGCCCCCTTCCTTTACGAGGTTCCTTGGAAAGTCGACGGCTGCCTGGGCAGCTGTGTCATGACGGCATAATGGGAAACGGAGCGGTCGTCATTCTGGATCATGTCTTCTTTGCCATGGTTGCCTTATTGGACAGGGGCATGTGCTGTTGCCTGCGGCTAGTTCGATGATCAGCGATGCTACTGGTGTCTCATTAACGGTGAGTGCTTGGTGCGCACCTTCCTAGGAGTCTCCATTACATCAACGAACAACTCTATCCTGAGTCACGTGGTTGTAACAGTAAAAAAGCGGAAGTCAGACGGTTGGATATGAAACTCTTGACTAGGCGAACAGGTGCCCAGAATATCAAGTAACGCTGAATGTACAAGAGAGGAATGCTTACTCGCGTGTACTCGTTGCATATAAATGTGATTTTGTTCTAGAGTGAACTATGTGTTGTGTCAACGAACCACGCAACGTGACATTATCTGACGTGCTGAGCTCATGAGTGTTTCATAAATTGGGGGGAGGCTGCTAACGCATTACATCAAGGTGACGCTGGTGCCGCGGGAAATGGAGCCCGTATATGTCGGTTTGTGTCCTCACTTGGTCCCCATAATTTTAAAGCCCCAGATTTCGCCTTCTATTACGATGCCCGATACTCAACCATTTGATAAGCAAGGATAAAAAATTGCTCAGAAACAGGAATTGACGCTAGGTCTGAGCTTTGGCAGAGAAAACAAAGCGTCCCCACTGAAATATCTGCTAAAATATCGGCTTGCAGCCCTACACAATTGTACAGGTAAAACTCATACGCATGTTTATTTCCAACAGCAACATATTATATTTCTGTTTTACTTGTTTTCAGATCGTAATGGTCACCTTCAGGCTTAATTGTTTAAGCGAAACGTTATTGATCACTTCTCCACCACAGCAAAACCTCAGGCAGCAGTCGGAAGAAGCAGATCAGTTTCACACACCGTTTTCAATGCTTTCCTCAAGGATTCCAGCATTTCTCCTCGTGTTAGCGCTTTTTATGACAATGTAAGTACGGCGACACAGGCCCTTCAATGATATTTTTCTGGGCTTTTTGTGTAACTTCGGATACAAAATTATCAGTGAATGCACGTTATTAAACATACTGCATAGTAAACGAAATTACCACGACCTTCAACATGTCGTTATTTACATTTTATGTGAAACCTTGAGAGGACCGTCATACTCCTTACTGCTCAGTCATGTCGCCTAACATACATACATATGTTCCATTCCACACTCATATGTACAGTGCTATGTAGATGTTTTTCTCATCACAGTATGAAGCTAAATAATTTGTAAGCGCCTACACTGAATACAGCTTTTATGAAAATTCTGCTCAGAAGTGTTTTTTTTTTTTTGTTGCGAAGTTGCGGAATCGTTATCCACGAACGTGTACACCAAAATCGTTTTCCCGGGTTAGAGTTTATTTGTATATATGCGTTTATTGCGCCTTCAGGGCTCCCATCTTAATGTTGTCACTGTTAAGGGCTAATAAATGCAATAAAGTACACGAAGCGAGATGTGCATCAACATACTGGAATATATTGACAATTATTAATTAATCAGACAATCTGTCGAAGTTATAGTAAAACTTAAGGCGAGACATAGTTCTCGTTCGCGGTACAATGGGAAATAAGATGTGCAGATACTTTTCGGGTGTGCCGCTATCGCGATGATTTTTCATCGGTCTTTAAGGATTGGCTGCGGAAAGATGCGAAGGAGCCTTCCAACCAACGAACCGTGCATTGGAATAATGTGGACTACCTAAAGAATCAAACTTTAAAGTTATACAGTGTATTGCTTTAATTTTTTTGTTCCAAATAAACCTTTTCAAGCTTCATTTAAGTGATGTTAAGTGGCTGCCACTTGAAAGCACAGTGAACAGTTGTCGCGAAAGTTGAAGGCAAGACAAAATGAGGTCGTCGGTCGGTAAGATATTTAGGCGACATGCTTTAGGCCAGGAGCCTCGAACTCACATCAGCTATCGGGCCTTAGTCACGAAATTTAGTCCCGCAAAAGGCCAGGATGGTGAAGAAGTGGGAAGTGGGGGGAGGGAGGGTGTAGAACATTATGTCAGCTCACGTTGCAACTTCACAGGCCTTTCCAATATTTTATATACTAGGTGAGTTCTCATATGTGGGTCAGGACTTCAGAAACATGTCGATACCGATCTTCACAATGACCAAAATCTGGACGCCGATCCTGAAGTATAGAGTTTTTCTTTCGCGGATATGTTACAAGACAAGGTGACCGCAATAGGTTCCTTACGAAAAAAAATGTATAAGACCACACACGTCTGTGTAGCTTACCCGATCAAAGCATTATCAATCACGACAGGCGAGGAAATAACGCGGGCACCATATAGCGATGTCAAAAAGAGTCGCAAAGTCATTAAAAAATATGGCACAAAGAGTTTCATGAGCGTGTCGCGGGTCGCAAGCGAAAGGTCGGCGGGCCGCATACGGCGCGCGGGCCGTGTGTTTGAGACCCCTGCTTTAGGCCATTCAAAACTATCTAGATAAGCCTTAACGACGTCTAAGAAATACTTCTTACTGTAGGCAGTAACCTGACAAGCTGGCACATCTAGCACTCGTCTACAGTAAAAGATAATGAAGGTCATCGGAAGCTATTACTATGAATAAATGAAACATACAGTGCAAAAGACGCACTGCCAAGTATAGCAGCATTAAACTACCTCTACAGTTAATTTTAAGGCATGAAGTCAGAAATGCTTCATCTGATTACTAAAACCAATAAATGCTCCCCGCATTTCAACACCGGAAAACTAGTCGCGAAATCGCTTCCAACATCATCTATTAAACAGATCCCAAGTACCATGGGAATCCATGTTATGCATGCGGACGTGAGGTGTCTGGGTTGTAATTTTTTTTAGCGAAACGTTCTGAAATTACGCTAAAGATAAGTATAAATGTTGCACACACTGACATATGTTGAACACTCGCATATGATTCATAGAACCAGTTCTTTACAGTTGTGTGACGATGCAAACAGAAACATGGGTATTGCAACATCAGAAGCCGTTAAGCTGATATGTAGAGCTTGTGCTTGCAATGATGGTAATCCTGGATAGGGCTACGTAAACCAACTACAGTGGATGGCGCTTAAGTACACAGTTGAAGTAAACCCGACATGACTCCTTTGTCATAGGAATACGTATCTAATGTTTTAAAATTAGATAGCCACGATGGCAGCCACAATTGATGTTTCACCAACATTACGCCTGCATAGGGTATTTTTCCAGAGCAGTTTCGAGACCTGACGTGGCTCTGTGGTAGAATACTTGATTGCCACGCAGAATGCTTGGGTTCGATTCTTGCTGGGACTCCAATTTCTATTCTTTGCGTTCGTCGCGTCAACGCCGTCGATGGCAGTTTTTCTTAACGTTGTCGCCTTTAAATTACCAGTGTCAACGCCACCGATGTCAGTTTCTCTTAACGCCCTAGCATTTAAATTACCAATGTCTCTTCTCGCCGCTCGTGGGTAGCTATAAATTGTCAAACTCCTGTGGCGCACACCCGTATACCACCGCCCGTGGTATACGGGCATGAGCCACACGCGTCTGGAGACATGAGTTTGACTACGTACGCGAAGGGAATCGCGCGTTATTCAAGTCACGGCCAGCCAGACTTATTTTTCAAATCCTCTTATCCTGCCATACTAACTTTGGTCGACCTCAAGATAAAGAGGCGACCACGAGAGCATCCAGACATAGGTTGCTCGAAAGTAGATAGATAGATAGATAGATAGATGCGTAGGTAGAAACGCTCAAAGTGCTTGCACTACGCAAAGAAATGCTTCGCATTTAAAAATGATCCCATCTGTAACTTAACCCACGCATGACATCACGAAAGGCATCCATATGTACTTCATCGATGGTAGAATGCTGGGATGTTTTTGTGCAACATAAAGCGTGTTGCTACTCTACTTGAGCCTAACTGCAGGCAATTTGATGACAGTCTCTGGGATCCCTTGTGTTACCGCTACCTAGAAGATCAGCTTTCACATGCGATGTGCCCGAAGGGTTCCACCTATTTCGCCTGCTGTCTACATCTCTGTAGTTTACACCTAGCAGGCAATACATTGCTCCTCAGCAGTGGCAGTGACTGATTGCAGAAATAATCAGAGCTATAAACTAGAAAAGAGATAAATATGGTTGGAAATAGATATTAGGAACTAAAAGATAATGCTTGGTTCTCCGGTAACAGAGCAAGAACTTGCGATATACAAATGGTCCCTAAGAATCTGTAAAGTAGTATGTGTATTGTATATTACTGCAGAAATTTTATTCCTGCAGGAACAATGCCTACAATGAAAGTCGTTCCGCTGGGTGCTTCACATCATCATCATCATCAGCCTGTCTACGCCCACTGCAGGGCAAAGGCCTCTCCCATATTTCTCCAATCAACCCGGTCCTGTGCTTTCTGCTGCCACGTTATACCTGCAAACTTCTTAATCTCATCTACCCACCTAATTTTCTGTCTCCGCCTCACGCGTTTGCCATCTCTTGGAATCCAGTCAGTTACCCTTAATGACCAGCGGTTATCCTGCCAACGTGCTACGTGCCCGGCCCATATCCATTTCTTCTTCTTGATTACAACTATGATATCCTTAACCACCGTTTGTTCCCTGACCCACTCTGCTCTCTTCCTGTCTCTTAAGGTTACACCTATCATTTTCCTTTCCATCGCTCGCTGCGTCGTCCTCAGTTTAAGTTGAACCCTCTTTGTAAGTCTCCAGGTTTCTGCTCCGTAGGTAAGTACCGGCAAGATGCAGCTGTTATATACCTTCCTCTTGAGGGATAGTGGTAGACTACCATTCATGATTTGATAATGCTTGCCGAATGAGCCCCATCCCATCCTTATTCTTCTAGTTATTTCACTCTCATGGTTCGGCTCCGCGGTTACTACCTGTCCTAAGTAGACGTACTCCTTTACAACCTCCAGTGTCTCGCCACCTATCGCAAAGCGCTGTCCTCTGCCAAGATTGTTCCACATTACTTTAGTTTTATGCATATTAATTTTCAGACCTACTCTTCTACTTTCCGTATCCAGTTCAGTAATCATGAGCTGTGATTCATCCCCTGAGTTACTCATCAATGCGATGCTGGGTGCTTCACAAAGCACGCAGCAATCATCACCTTATCTGCCAACAGATAAGGTGATGATCGGTTCAGACGCAGAAGCAGCACCTGAACACGTGCAGCCCAAATTTCGTGACTGCTCCCAAGATAGAAAGGTAGACTCACTGGGCAACAGAGTGACTTCACAATTGCATATGTAAGCTCCGGTGACACTGTTTGAGTGCGCACTTCCTTGGGCACAGAAGGGTGACAGCGGGAGAAACGGCAAAGGCGAAAGAAAGGAAAATTTTCAGCCTGGCACAAAGGGTCTAGAATGCTTTTCTTTACATCCGTGCGCAAGATAGCACTATCGTCATAAGGCTACTGGGAGGACGAAGAATACCGAAAAAAAATTTTACAAATCCACGGAAGCCAAATCCCGTGAAACTTCTCACGTCTTTCACCCAACAAGAAACAGGGCTATTTGGCACAGCGCGAAAGTTTCGTTGAATCCTGTTCGATGGCTGCTGAGTTAATGTGGTGTTCGACCACGGAAAATTTCACCGCGGCTGAAACGGCATTAAGATGAATTCAGCTGGAGGCCACCACTGGGAAACAGAAAAAAAAAGAGAATGATCCTGGGGCGTTGCACGGTGCTTTCAAAGGTCACTAAAAAAGCAATCAAATCACTGAGGAACACAGACCTTCTGAACATTTGACGGCTGCCAGAGATATTATGCTTAAGAGACTGAAGAACAGAGGCGGAACAGCATGGCCCTATTGAAAATTTGCCCAATGGTGGCCATGATGGGACCCACCACCCACCATCTTGGTGGATTATGGTAATGGGTAATGGTGGACAGACGGTGGGTAGATGGTGGGTGGTGGACGGACGGTGGGTGATGGACAGACGATGGGTGGATGGTGGACGAATGGTGGATGGTGGGAGTAATGGACAGATGACGGGTGGATGGTGGACGATGGGCAAATGGTGGGAGTAATGGACAGATGATGGGTGGACGGTGGGTGTATGCCGAGGGACGGGCAGACGGGTAGATGGTTGGTGTTGGACACCCGAGTCAAGGCTGAACTCTGAGTCAATTGAAAAAATAGACATTGCACTTCGCAGCATGATTATAGACTACCTTCTACCACTGATCTTAACAAGCTTGTCTGTGTCTTCACGTGGCCAAGGATGCAGCCACATATGTTGATGCAGCACGGAATCAATGAATGTATGTTGCACGAAAGATTTGTGTTTATTTGTTCTCCGTGCTGTGATGCCTAACACATATACCCTGCGGACTAGCTTCCTAAAGTAACTTCTTAGGAGCTTGCAGAAGGCAGCAAGGCAGTTTCCTTGAGGTGGCGCAGCCGGGCTGGGGAGTGTGCCTTGAAGTACTTTTCCAGGCATGCTACAACAGAATGAAACAAAAACAAATAAACTGATTTTGCTGCAATATGGAGCAATAGCATCAATGAAACCAGTTGCAATCACTTCAACCAAAAGCTTAAAGTTGCCTTGACACCCAAAATTGAAACATGAAGATGTTTGCGTTGTTTGATTGACCTGATTATGGGGACTTCTGACTGATTTTTAGTACCAGACGTTAGCTAAAATATTTTAATTTGGTTTTAAAGTAAGCGTGAGTGCTCATGTGAGTTGGCAGCACCTCGTGACGTCACCACTGGTATGGTTATTCCGAGCCCCATGTGATGTTCCACGAGTAAAGAGAGTATTGTCGACGTCAAAGGTTTGCGGGGCTTGCACAAAAATTGAAGGACATTGTGAATTCCAAAGTGTGTTCGGCGAACGCCTGTACCCATTGAGATGGGGTCGGTTAGAATAGAATGCGATGTGGCCGTCTCCCTTCTTGCATGATTGGACACGCTGAGTACAGCAATGCTACGCAAGCAAAGCGCGAGCGCTGTAGAGTCCGACGCGAGGTGCAATCGGCATTCGTTGGCACGCCCCGGCAGCCACCATTAGTTGAAGCGAAAGATAACGCAGCAAACATAATCAGAATAGCTTAATTGTGGCGTCCCAGACGCTTCTTTCAGCGTGTATGAGCCCTACTCTTCTTCGCTAGGTGTGGCACAAACTGTTAGCATGAGCTCAGCTCGTTTTCGGTTGGGAAAGGGTTAAAGGGATCCGAAAGAGATAAAGCTATTTCCGTAATTTAGTGCAATAAAGCTTCAGAATACCAAAGACACCACTCTGAATGTGAGAAGATGCGTGGTAGGCGATTCATGAAAGACAGTACACATGCAGACATGAACACAAGAGGGAAGTCTGGACAACACAAATGCCTACTAAACGACTAGCCGAATAAGGTTAGTCAGGATTTGTGTTGTCTTGACTTCTCTCTTGAGTCCGTGTTTGCATGCCTACCGTTTTTTTTTCATGAATCTCTATCAACTAGCTCAGCTTCCTGGCATTCGTAAAGCGAGATAATGTAGGAAAAGCAGATACACGAGGCGACACCTCGTAGAAGTCCCCACGCCAGCTCTGCATGACAGCGCAGATTTTGCCAGCAACCGCCAGTCCATATTGTTTACATTGTGTTCCTACAGAGCAGGTTTTAGAAAATTTTGGCAAGCAAATGTGGCAAATATATGCAAGACCACGTAATATTTGTGACGTCACCCTAATGCACATGTGCTGAAAATCATCATAAAACTTAACAAGTGAAATATTTTCATGTTCTCTACCATAGTTCACATATGAAGTTTATGCAAAATTAATTACATTAGAGCTCTTCAAGAATTTAAAAATAATTTATTTGCCTAGACTGACCTAAGGTTTCATTTTAGTGTCCTTTAAAACCAAAACAAAACAATCTAACTCTTGCCTAACTCACATGCAGGTATGACGGCATCAAATGTAATTCAAGGGTGCAACAGCCGAAATAAATAATCTTTGGAGCAGCAAAATATTACTTTTGTAGCACGAAAATCCAAATTTTGAGCAGGTTACAGGAAAAAAACATTCATTTTTTAACGTAGAGTACTGGGCAAGTTTCTACAGATTCATGTCGAAGCGTAGCGCGAGGAGAACAGGAGACAGTAAAGAACACACAGGGCAGGCGCAAAATCCCGAATTTGGAGCAGTATAACAGAGAAGGCTAACATTTAGAAAATAAAATAAAACTATGTACAAAACAATCAACGACACCAAATTCGTGCACAGTGAACATGGACGCTGCTATTTCAATAAAAGCAGTATTTTGAACCACCCCACTGTGCAAACAATGGCGAAGTCCACATTAGCACTTGGGTCGCCTGTAGAATCCTTTGACAGACTGTGAAAATTCAAATGTGGATCTGCCAAGCTGGCGACCTTGAAATTCGGGAGGTTCGTAAAGCAGTAACAAGTGGGGATGGCGCAAAAAAAACTGCCCTACGGTTTTGTTTCTTGTTTCTTAAAGGGGACACTAAAGCAAAACAATGAAGTGGTTTAGATTGACAAACTGCACTCTGAGAACTCTAATGCCATATGTTTCACTATCATAAGTTCATTATTAGCGGAGAAAATTAAGGTTGAAGTTTTATTTTTTAAATTTGGCGCCTATATAAGCGCGCGGACGTCAGAAATTCCAAATGTATTTTTCGTATTTTTCGCGACACTGGCTCGATGATATTTTCTGAAACTTCGTATGCTAGGTCTATGGCACCCACATATGGCAATGCACCTCATTTTTATCGATTAGAATCTACGTAGGACTCAGTAGACGCCTTCAAAATATATGACGTCACAGTGTTTGGTGCGGGAATCTCAAGGTGGCATCTCCACCCGCATTTTCTTTTCGCGTGTTTTCTCGCTTACCAAGCGTCGTGTCGCGGTAAGAGTGGTGTTTTTGGGATCGTGAAATTGTACTTAACTAATACGCGAAAAATCGTTTTGCCCTTTAGTGTCCCTTTAAATCTGCAGAAATCTCCGAATGATTGCCACAAATTTTTTTTCCCGTCAGCGATCATACTATATAATACTCACAATTATGCGGTGTATACATGGATTAGTAACTGAGGAACAAAATGTGCTGTGTCCCGTGACTAGTGCTAACAGCCCCTTTTATATCTTACTACGCTTCTCCGTATCGCACCGGTGTACTGCGGCAATGGTAGCTTAAACAGCATTCTGCACGGGATAGAACAAGGTCAAGGAATTTTGGAACCGCTACCCCCTCCCCCTCTTTTTCTTTTCACGGTGCGGTTAGGCTTAGGCACAACTTCGCGGTTCGCTTGCAAGGCGCGTTCGACCAGATAAAGTAACAACGGCGCGCGTCCGTTGGTCCGGCGATGGCACCGGATATCTATCGGCGGTACGATGCAACTTCAAGAGAGAAAAATGCTTTATGTGTCGTTGCTATGGCAACCGACGTGGTCGGCGGCAACGCCGGCGTTCGCAGTATGTGAAGTTTGTTCGCCCTGCGCAAAACACGGAATCTGCTTCCAGCTTTAGTTCCTAACATGCCATAGTCGCGTTTGCGACTAGAAAATTCATATTTCTGCACTAGAAGTTCATACTATGGTATAGATTCACCATGGCGCCACAGATTGGTACCAGGCAGACGGCAATAGGAGGAATGTATTTGTTTTGTGTTTCACTTGGCCCTCGTGACAGCAATCATATGGCGTTGAAGATGTGTGCACAAAAGATGAACAAGCACTGTTTGCCTCATGAGGCATTACTTCTCTGTGTGCATATCTGCAAGAAAAAGAATTTATGGCACATGTATCTCTGTGCAGGCATGAGGTCTCACCGAAGTACTATGAGTACTGCAACTATAGGACAGAATGTTCACAGCCATATGTAACGTTCAATCAAATCAACAAAAGCAAGGAGCGACTGCAAGCCCGTGTGGTTCTCAATGAGAAAGAAAATGCTACGAGGGTCGATAGAGTGTATAATTGTGCTTCTTGTATTGCCTGAAAGTGCTGCAGCATTCTAAAAAAAAAGAGAGCACCGTGAGAGCACCACCTTACTTTCAATACATAGGACCGCTTCAAAAAGGTGCTGCAAGGAAGTTTCACATGTTGAAATGAGAACAGCATAAAAAGAATGCAATATTGCACAAAACATCACAAGCCATGGTGTAATTGGCATAGCTGGAAGGGGGATTTCGAATGCCCTCAAAATTTTGAAGAGCTGTAGTGTATATAAACACATACACATACAAATGCATGCACAAACACAAACATATGTAAAGTAAGGCTGGCCCACAACCACTAAAAAAAAATTCTGGCTATGCCCCCTGCATGGTGTGTATGTGTCTGTCATTCTGTGCTACCTTCACTACGACCCTGCAGCAATAACATACAAATCTTTGCTACACCAGGGTCTATTTCCCTGAATCAATGCAAGGATTGAGGGCAGTGCCATTACTAAACATGCACAAGAAAACTGGAATAATGCCTGTTACACATGGATATATGAACAACACAGCACTGTAACTGGTTTCTAGGCTTGATAAGTTCTGGTGCCTAAGATAGAATGCTTTTATAGATTAAGCTTAACTTGGAAATCAAACGACGCACTTTAGTAGCTTTAGAACTTAATGCATTTGAATTCTATGCACCAAGGAGATTCCTACACTACATCAGCACTCCTATATGTTCCTTTGCTCATGTGTAGCAGATGAAACTTACTGAACCTCGCCACATGTGAGCAGGCACACGTAAATTGCAAAAGCTTACTCTGTGGCAACAATAATTTCAAAATTGTTTACGACAGAGCCTTGGCCTACCTGCATTTGGTCATTACTCAGGTTCACATCAGCATTGGCTGCATGCGGTCATCACCAGCTTCACCAGGACAGGAGCAGGCTGCAACAGTTTCTTTGTTAAAGTATTGCCAAAGATTCGATCTGGTTTGTTGCCAATAAAGTCTGGTAGGACAGGCTTTGAGAGAAAGTAGTGTAATAAGGCTGTTTCCAGTCAACTTAAAGCTTAGGTGAAGCAGGCGTCATCTCACACAAACCTTACATGGAATATTAAATGGCTCAGAGAAATACAGGTATATTTTGAACTTGCTTGACCAAGGCGCTAACACATTATGCACTGATTAACTTATATGTTAGAAAATAACAGCAGGAAGATTAAATTATTTCACTAGTAACACAAAACATCCCCATTAGCCGCATGCAATAGCGTGCCTTCGACAATTACTAACTAAGAAAATGTTAATAAATGTTATCTGTAACTTTTGAAGCCTCATGGTTCATGTGATTATTGCTCAATACACTTTCACATGGATTCTATTGATTGAATGTTCACAGCATGTACATTGATGAAAATTGCCGAGTTTTTGCACAGTTTTTTGTGGTCTACATGTCTGTTTACATCCAACAAGCTCAGCATGCCGGTGTTGCACTGTGCCATGTCAGTGGATTTACACGGTAAGTTGGGCGAGTTGGTACATTAACATGTTCGGTTGAGCGTGCCGCACGGCACAGATGAGCAAACAAGAATTCGATGACACTCCATGCCTCGTCTGTGTCAAGCTGCACGTTGAACCAAACAAGCCATAGAAGTGCCATATCTACCTTAGATGCAGGGTGGCTTATTTCTGTCTTTAGCCACATGCGCAATGTGCAACCATATTTATAGCATACTTTATCCACGTGAAAACTAAAATTTATGGTTCCCTAATACAGCCCGAGTTCTAGTTAGTGGGCACGACAATAATGCTGCTTTATGATACTCCCCAGAGTCATGGAAAACTGCAGCCCGCCTTTCGTACCACCTGTAGAGCACGAATAACCTACAAATGGTTTTGCATAAATTACTAGCGTGTAAACACAGTGATGAGAACTTACTACGCTCTATTCAGCTGCGGAAGTTAAGAAACAAGTAATACCAATCCAAAAAAAGGCAGAGTTTGAGGGTAAGCTGGAAGCTTGAAGAGATGAAAAATTCGTGAACACGGGGTGCCAGAGACAACCTGTGTTCACGATGTTTTTCCAATACCGATGTCGCCACGTAACTTCAATGCCTGAACGTACGTACAGTGCCAAATAAATTGAAATTTCAGCTGATAATAATATCTAGGGTTTCACATCTTGAAACCACGCTATGATTATGAGAGACGCCGAGGCGGTGGGCTCCAGAAATTTCGACCGTCTGGCGTTTTTCGCACTGACAATGCGGAGAACACGGGCCTCAGGCATTTCGCCTCTATCGAAATGTGACCGCCGCAGCTGAGATCGAACCCGCAACCTTTAGGTGAGCAGCGGTGCACCATAACCACTGCTCCACCGCGGCGGACTGAAAATTCATCTGAGAGTACGGCTGGTCAAATTAGTTCAACATGCATGAAGGCTACAAAATGGGTCAAACCTACCATACCAAATACAGTCTCATGCTGCAGCAATTGCATTTTTAGCAAACCTACTACAATCGCTATAGCTGGAAAGACGATAAACAGTGCCCAAGAGTGCTATTTCTAAACACTTTCGCGGGTCACGTTACATAATGACGCACAAAATGATCGCCTAAAGAATAATATCCCTTGAATCGATTTATTTCTCCAACTGTACCGATTCACGGTTCATAGAACAATACGGTGGCCGAATACTATTTTTTTCGTTAAGAGCTCGTGCAAAATAAATGAATGTTGAGCCTTCGGTTTCACTGCGTTACTCCAGGTAAGTTGAGAAGTGCAGATATAATAATAACTGTTTGGGTTTCAGATCCCAAAACCACGATATGATTATGTGGGACGCCGTCCTGAAGGACTTCGCAAATGTTGACCATCTGGCGTTCTTTAACGTGCACTGACATCGCACAGTACACGGGCCTCTACCATTTCCCCTCCATCGAAATGCGACCGCCGCGGCCGGGATATAACCCGCGACCTTCGGGTCAGCAGCCGAGCACCGTACCCGCTACACTACCGCGGAGGACTTGACACGTGTAAACATAAAACGCATGACAATGGTGTGCCTGACAAAAATGTTGCCTCCTTTCAGCTAATTTTAGCGTAGAGAAGTGCGTGCGCGCACGCGATAACTTTAAAAATTTACCGCTTACGCTCTTGACAAACGTCGCGCGCGAGCACAATCCACACAACTACAACAACATGCAGTACCAACGCGTTAAACGATTTACTTAGGCGATAACGCATACTGCAATAAGAACAACTCAACTTACGAAGCGGAACGATCAAAATCACTTACCTCTTGCAAGAAAGCACGCTAGCGGCGTTCGCTGCAGGCTGACCGCCGGTGTTCAAGCGATGCGCCGAGCGAGGAATAGCCAAGCTACCCGCGTCCGGCAGTTCCCCGTATCGCTCCCGAAGTTGCCGAGCGTCAAGGCATTTTCCAGGGTGACAGAGCGCGTCATCGAGAAAGGATTGCGGCGCTGCTACTCACTAATGTGCGGTAACATTTGAAGGGGAAACAGCACGTCCGTCCAGGACACTGAACAAAGGAGTCGCACTTGTCGGAGTCGCAGGGCCAGCATATGACGGCTATTTGCCGGGTACGGCGGATAATACTCAGTGAAGAACTTGCGCTTAAGTCACTAACCGCCACACACAACACACAACGCGATGCAATGCAGTAACAATCACCCGCACGAACAAACTCGACACCACGAAGTACACATGAACCGCAGGGGGGCCGCCATGTCTGAGGAAAGAAACAAAAAAAAAAAAAAAAAAAACACAGTGACAGCTAGGGCGATCGGGGCGCCACCACCACCTCAGTTTCAGTTTCGCTATCGACTAATCAACTGAAAAAAGCCGTGTACGTTGCTAGAAATAGCTCAAACACGCGTGCTAACACTGCGATAAGCAAATGCACTGTCTCATATATTTCTCTCATCTGTATGTCATTGAACTTTACCGCAAGTGATACAAATGCGGCGCAATTGTTTGTCAAGTTGTTCAGGTGAGGTTTGCCGATAATGCACATCATGCATTCGCGAACGTTTTTCGCGTACTTGCATCCACAGGTTAATGAATGTTTCTATTCAGCCTAAACTGTATCTTTTAATACAAAAGCGAGTCTGCTGTGAACAGTAGCGTAGCCAGAAATTTTTTTCGGGGGGGGGGGGGGGGGGGGAGGTTCAGCCATACTTTATGTATGTTCGTGCGTGCGTTTGTATGTGTGCGTGCGTATATACGCAACCAAAACTGAAAAATTTCGGGGGGTTTGAACCCCCCCCCCCCCCCAACCCCCCTTGGCTACGCCACT
This sequence comes from Rhipicephalus appendiculatus, assembly GCA_030522465.1. NCBI lineage: Eukaryota > Metazoa > Arthropoda > Arachnida > Ixodida > Ixodidae > Rhipicephalus > Rhipicephalus appendiculatus. The sequence continues at coordinate 3,539 of JALIZH010030217.1, read as the reverse complement.
GGCTGTGAACCATGTGGTTAATTACTTCTCGCTTGGTACAACTAGACGCGTTTTGCTCTATCGTGCGGCGTTGACATCGCATCCCCATCACTCGGATGCGCGATACAAAATCTAAATAACCGTGATTGCTTTTTCGCGCGTTGTATGTATACGTAGTTCAAATGACACGAAAACCTTTTCATCTCGGTGTCACGTACGTCTTACGCAGAGCAAATGCGCTATGTATATAATATACATGTATGTTTCTGCCGCTTCGTAATTCACAAAATCGCACCGTTCGTGCAACATGCAGCAACTTAGTAAAAGTGTGTCCGCAGTAAATCATGGGTAAATATCATATGCCTGACGTATTGCATTGCGCCTTAGGCGCTCTCTGTTTCACCGGTTTCACCAATGCTGGCGCGCATCCGTCGCACGACGTGCGCGACGCGCCCCTCTACATAATTACCTTTACATAATTCTGGGTTCTCTGATGACGTTAGAGCCGTTGGAAATCCTAATATTGGAATACTAAAAATAACAGCACAATTAATGTGAACGCGTTGAGCGAAATATCTGTTTTGTTTGGAACTGTTTGCTTATATTTCGCAGTCGTCAGTCGGGGCTGCTAGTGCTATCCGGGAAGCTCGCGCCTGTATCCTCAAACGACCCGTTCCTTGCGCGTAAAAGTGGCCTTTCGTGAGGAGAACTTCAGGTAAAGTGAAATAAAAGGCACCTTTCAAAAATCCACTTGAGGACGTTTTAAGGGCACCTAACGAAAGACGCCCTTATGCGTGTAACATAGTATGAGTGACTGTCATGGGAGCGAAGGTATGCTTGTTTTTATGATTGAATTATCCATTCATGCGCGTATAACTCATTCCTACAACAAAAGGTTAGAGCAACTGTGCATTTAGACTCCCAAAAAAACAACTAGCACTAGTGTTAGACAGGCAGTATGCGCGCTGGTGGCTTTTCTTGACTTAAATTTCTTTTCGGCTAAACACTACCCGTCACAATAACATGTTCGCTAAATTTCACGTCTTTGCATTTGTGTACGTTCAATGCACGTGGCTGTGCGGTACATTTGCATTTGTGAGTGAGATATGAGTGAAAGTCGTTGTGTGCAGTTCCCGGGTTGAGCCCGGGGGTCGCGGCAGTTTCCCTCCATTCGGCTGGCTTCTTCAAGGGAAGGGGGGATACCTCAAGACTGAATTTCAGTAATGTCCCCGGGCGGTGTGTTTTGTTGCCGTGTTGTAGGCCGTTCCGTCGGCGTTAGAGAAATGGGCAGTCTGTGCGAACCGAAGTGAATGATCGTGAACGATGTGTGCCTGTGTTGTGAATATTACCTCCTTCTCAATGTGTTCTAAATCGGTTTTATTCGAATAAATGGGTAAGGTTTTTCTCCTTTCCGTACGTACGTGTTTACTTCGGCCGGTGTTAGCAATTTTGCCGTTAGATTTACGCACCGAGGTCCACCTGCAGACTTGTTGGGATTATTTCAAAGAAACGAGAAGATTTACCAAACGGAAGAAGTGTTGACAGCAGGTGAGCTCCGTTTTAGCATCTTGCTACTTTCGAAGCGTAGACAACTGCAATTTGCCGATACTGAGGATCCTTTATGTTTGTTCATATTGTGGCTCAATCCTGCCAGCTTCATGGCCTTGCCATGCGTGATATGCACCCTCGATGAAATACGACAAGTGTTATCGCTCACAGATTGCTTCGGAATTTATAATTATTATTATTATTATTATTATTATTATTATTATTATTATTATTATTATTATTATTATTGCGGTGGATGTCGTGCTTTGTACGCAAATACGCACGTCGCCATGCAGGGTTGCGTAAGCCCATAGGTACCTCGAAAGCTACGTTATAGGGGCCCCCTTTTCTTAAATTTGTCTAATGGGAGCTGTGGCGGATAAATTCTTGAAACGCGGTAAGGAGCCGGACAGGTAATACAGGTGTGCTCGTGCGAGTACATCTTAACATCGCGCGAGTACATCGTGCTCGGCGGTGTACTCATGCGAGCGCACTGCCGAGCAACCAATACGTTTGCGTTAGATTGAGTTGCTTCTAACCGTCGCGTATAGCAATATGTGACAACGGACACCATACCTTTGCGCAATTAGGCCGAGTATGTAGGCGACGCAAAATGTCATTTTAGAAGTGTTGCACTTCTAAAATGTCGCTTATATGCTTTATCCGATTATTTCTAGGTCAGGTTTAGGTGAATTGTCGTGTGTAACACTTGCCTCTCCCGGTGGTTCAGAAGTGAACTTTTCTCACTTCCATTTCCAATGCATGGAAATACGGTAGATGCGCGTTGAACATTGATGCACAAAGTCCTAGAGCTCAAAGTTGTATCACGACAAATCGAAGATTTTCTCGAACGCGTACTTCGATGCATCATAAATACAACTGATCACCAAGCATTCATAATCAGCAAGATACGTGCCAATCGCTCTCATCATGTTTTATTATCACATCTATTGCACCAAGCATGCACCCAGCACGCATGCCACCATCCAACCACTGTTCCCACCGTGTCTCCCACCAAACAAGAAGTGTCCCTGCATCCATCCAGCACACCCATCACATATCCCGGCACCCACCATCCGTGTGTATCTACCACGCACCCATTATACCCACCGAGGGTCCACCAACCCACCTACTATCCCAGCATCCACCCGGCGTACCCACCAAGTGTCCCACGATGCCCACCCTTATTCCCAGCATGTACACCACATTTCCCGTCACACCCACCAGAATTTCCAGCAATCCCACCATAATTTTTTTGGTGGGCAATGCTGGGATTTTCAATAGGGGGGTCAAAATATTTATTGAACTTGAAGCCCGAATAAACAATAAAAACGAAGTATTCAAAAAAAGAAAGGCCAAATATTGCAGGTTACCATACACAAAACGTATAATAAATCATCCAGCCCTGAATCTCCACTTAAGTATGGCGACGTCAGTTTTACAAGTTCCGGATATGCTGGAACGTCCTTGCGTTCGTAGGCCGACAGGATTCAATGCAGCCGCCACCGAGTGCGAAATATGAAGAATCACCCGTCGTCGTCGCCTGTGTCCAGGACGTAGTAGCTGACGTAGTCAATAGACGAAGATTATTACACTTATCAAGCTGCTCGGTTGATGCTAGTCGGTGCCGAGTCACGCGCCGATGTGGCACATCAGCGGTTATGTAGTGGGTCATAGCCGATTTGCTTCAGAAAGAGGGCTGGTGAAGATGTGCAGGGGTTGCCATGAGATACGGCGGTCTCTCCGGGGAGCCGCACTCTAGCCTCGTCGAGGTCGATGGTGATGCCCCGGGATACCAACATCTTTGCTTGCTGTTGCCGTCGCCAGTGCGGTACTGGCGAAAAAACATCTTATATCGTGCCCACGTAGACGACAGCACAGCTCTGTTTGTCATTCGATCATAGTTTGCATCACTGCGCTGGGATTGTTATGAATAACAATCGGGAGATGAGATGAAAAATTCGTGAACAGGGGTGTGCTGCAGCCGACGCTTCGACAAGCGGACTTGTCTT
>JALIZH010030212.1:0-12476 GCA_030522465.1 Rhipicephalus appendiculatus | reverse complement strand
CGTTGGGCCACGCCGGCCTGAAACTCTACCAGACGCTGAGTTCCGCCAACGCGTCAGGGCCGCCTGCGTCGGTTGATGTATTCCAAGCCGCAGTCGCATTGTTCGACGACCATTTCAAAGATGCGTCTTGCGATTATGTCGCGCGCCTCCGCTTCCAAGAGCGTCGACAGCTCCCCGGCGAGCCCGTTGTAGACTTCATTGCCAGTCTCCGGTCGCTAGCCGCGTCCTGCGGGTTCCGCGCGCTCGAAAATGACATGATCAGGCAGCAACTCTTTATTGGCGTCGCTTCACAAAATGTCCGTTGCCGGCTCCTTCAAAAAGGCTCGTCCGTTACACTTGCAGAAGCCTTCTCGATTGCACGAGAGGATGAACTTGTACGCGTGCAGTTAGAGCAGTTCGCTCCGCATTCGGTGCAGCAACTTTCCGCTGCGGGGCCTCATGGCGCCCATTCGTTTCGCGGGTCACGCCAACATGGCGGCCCTTCTTCTTCGTCTCGGCGGGAAGGCCAAGATGGCTGCCCTTCTCCCCAGCTTCAACGCAGCGGCCAACATGGCCGTCCGCCTTCACAGTCCTTCCGCGGCGCGCAACATTTTTCTGCGCAGTCGCCTGCCTTTTGCTTCCGTTGTGGCTCAGTTCGCCACTTAGCGAATTTCGCTCATTGTCCGGCTCGGAACCGAACTTGTCTCGCGTGCGGTAAACGCGGACATTATCAAGCCGTATGCAATTCGGCCTCACGTCAAGACGCAGCCGATTCGCCGACTTCGTGTAACGGCCAAACAAATACAGTCACCGTCCTAAATGTGGCTGATTGCCACACAACGTCTGAGCCGACCATTGTCGCAAGAGTGGGCGATGTTCCCCTGACTCTTCTCGTGGACACTGGTGCGTCCGTCTCGTTAATTGGCGCCGCCGACTTTTATCGTCATTTTTCAGGCGTTAGGACTCTCTCCTTCGCACATCGTTCTACAAACGTATTCCAAAGGAACGATTGAGAATTTGGGATCTTTCACAAAGCAAGTCAGGTATTGCAGTCGTACTGCTTCCGTCACTTTCTACGTCACTGCAAATGGCAGCTCCTTACTAGGTCGTGATGCTATACAGGCATTATCCATAAACATTCTCGGTGCGTCCATGACTTGTGCCCAGGTCGACGTGCAACCTGATGTTCCGGTCAACGCGCCCAAGGAATTCCGTCACCTGTTCACCCGTGAACTGGGTTGTGTGCGCGGCTTTGTGCACAAAGTGGTGCGTCGACCTGATGTGTGTCCAGTTCGTGCCAAGCTCCGACGCCTTCCTCTTCTGCTCCGAGAGCAAGTTTCTACAGAACTGTCCCGGCTTCAAGACCACGGAATCATCGAACCTGTTTCCGCTTCCGACTGGGTATCTCCACTCGTCGTAGTAAAGAAAAAGGATGGTTCCCTCCGCCTGTGCGTGGACTTACGTGAACCGAACAAGGCCATCATCATCGACGGGTTTCCTCTTCCTCACATTGAAGAGCTTCTTCATCAGCTCTCAGGAGCGGTATGCTTTTCAAAGCTGGACCTCGCGTCCGCTTATCATCAGGTAGAACTTTCCGAGTGCAGTAGGGACTTAACTACATTTGTATCGCACGAAGGCTTGTTCCGTTTTCGCCGCGTGTGCTTTGGGCTCGCATCTGGCCCTGCTACCTTTCAGAAAATGATGGCGCTCATTCTTAAAGGTTGTAATGGAGTGTTATGTTACCTTGATGACATTTTGGTTTGGGGACGTACTCGCGAAGAGCACGATGTCAACTTACAAACTGTCTTAAATCGCATCAGTGAATCTGGTATGAAACTTAATAATAAGTGCATTTTTTCTGTGAGTGAATTGCAATTTTTGGGTCATAATGTCAGCTCTCGTGGGTTAACACCTGTTGAATCTAAAGTCCAGGCCATTGTTAATGCACCACGACCTACTGATGCTAAAGCTTTACAGTCTTTCTTGGGCCTTGTTGGCTATTATGCCAAATTTGTGTCTCACTATGCTGATGTTGAACCCATGCGCACCCTACTTCGGCAAGGGCAACCTTTCAACTGGTCAGCTGACGCTGAACAGTTTCATTCACATCAAGTCAATGCTGGCCTCAAAGCCAGCAGTTAGTATTTTCAATGAAAAACTGCCCATTGTCATCACTACTGATGCATCCGATGTTGGACTGGGCGCAGTATTTCAACAGCAGCAAGGTGATCAGCTGATCACCATTGCTTTCGCATCCCGTACATTGTCCCCTGCTGAGCGCAGGTATTCAGTGGGAGAGCGTGAAGCTCTCGCCTGCCTTTTCGCCTGTGAAAAGTGGCATGTTTATTTGTGGGGACGGCATTTTACTTTGCGTACGGATCATCAGGCACTAGTTGCCTTGCTTTCTGCAGGATCTGAGGGCCGTCGCCCCATAAGAATTTCTCGATGGTGTTCCAAACTGATGTACTACAATTTCAGTATGCAGTATTGTAAAGGTGCAAATAATGTGATTGCAGATGCTCTGTCGCGCCTGCCTCTTCAGATACCAGTTACTGAAGAGCAGGATGAAGAAATTGTTTCTTTAGTTACTTCATGTATTGCTAAGGCAGAACTTCAGGCAGGGACTGCTGCAGACCAAACATTGTCTCAAGTTCTTAAATATTTGCATGAGGGATGGCCTCCCAAAAGTGCTCTTTCCAGTGAATTCTTGCCTTACTTTGCAGTCCGACAGGACCTGTCTTGTGTTGAGAACTTGCTTTTCCGCGATGAACGCGTAATTCCCCCAGCTTCTTTCCGTCATAAACTTATTCAGCTGGCACATGAGTCTCATCCGGGCATAGTCCGCACAAAACAGAACCTGCGGGAAAGGTATTGGTGGCCCGCCTTAGACAAACAGGTCGAACATGCCGTGTACGGCTGCCACATATGTCAGGCGGCAGATAAGTCTGCCAAACCTTCATTCGCTCCATTGCAGCCTGTTCCGTGGCCTGATCGGCCTTGGCAAAAGCTTGGTATGGACATCATTGGTCCTTTGCACAATGTTCCGCAAAATGCGAGGTTCATTATTTCTCTCATTGACTACAACTCCAAGTGGCCTGAAATCTGCTACACGCATAATGTAACTTCTGAAGTTATAATTGAGTTTCTGTCTTCCATTTTCAGCAGAGAAGGTTTTCCTGATGCTATAGTAACGGACAATGGTCCACAGTTTCAGTCTCTCCAGTTCGAGACTTTTCTTTCGCAACGTCGCATTCAGCATTTGAATTCATCTGTCTTCTACCCGCAATCGAATGGACAAATCGAGCGATTCAATCGCGTTCTGAAGGAACACATTCAGATTTCACAATTGGAACAGCGTCCCCTCAAGCAAGTCTGGACTGAATGCTTAGCTTCGTACAGGTTTTCACCGCAGGGCACCACAGGAGTGTCTCCTGCTCAACTTCTTCATGGTAGGCAACCTCGAGTTGCTCTCGACATAGTATCCTTACATAGAAACACCTCAGTCCCTCCGAGTCAGCAACTTCGTACCAGAATCTTTTCCCGTCAACAGGCAATGAAGCAGTATGTCGACAATCGTCGTGGAGCTAAGCCTTCCAAAGTTCGAGTCGGTGACACAGTCAAGGTTCGTGTCCCAGGAAAACGTCCCAAGTATCGAGGCCAGTACAAATTCTTAGAACAAGTTAGTCCAACTTCCTTTCGGTTGAGTGATGGCAACATATGGAACTCTTCTCGCATCGTCATCTGTCATACGGATTCGGCTTCAACGCCTAAAACTTCTGCCCATCACTCTTCCATACCTTCTCCATATACATCGGATTTTTACATGTGGTCTCAATGTTCGAACACTTCTTCTGCAGGGGGGGAGGATTTTCCAGACGGTGTAGCTGCTCAATCTACACCACATGAACTTTCTCAAGCGGCTGAGGCCGTAGAACCGGACGCGGGTCCGGAGTGTAACGCTGCAGCTGAGGCTGCGAGCTCAGGTGTTGAGGCCACGAGTGTCACTGCTCCGTATGAGCCCTCACCTCTTCTTCCGACTCTTGAGGCTTTGCCTCAGAGTCCAAGTAATAATGTAGCACATTCACCTTCGTCTTCTTATCAAAGGCGCCGCTCCAGACGGAAGCGCAACAAGCCAAAGCGCTACGAAGATTTTGTAACGTAATGTGCTCAATTGTTCATTCTTACAACCATTTCTTATACTCTGTATAATTCAGGATTTTTCTTGAGTGTTCCAAATGTTCATTCCACTCAGTATATTTCTCGTACCTTGTATAATTCATTGGTAGCATTTTGAGTGCTTGAAATGTTCATGCTACTAGTAGTATCTCTTGTGGTTGTATAATTTCTTAGCAGCATTCTGGAGTGCTCGCATATGTTCATTCTTACAAGTATTATACTGTACTGGTTAGTAGTATCTCTTGTGGTTGTATAATTCCTTAGCAGCATTCTGGATTGCTCGCATATGTTCATTCTTACAAGTATACTGTACTGGTGTAGTGCCTTAGTACCCCCTTGAACGGAGGTTCTGTGATGTATACTGCTTCACATGTGAAGCCAAAGGAACTGTCTCACTTACTGTATCCTTGCATAATGGTTGTATAAGGAACTTCTTTCCGAGAGGGGGATGATGTTGTGTAGTGTTTATTTCGGTTTCGGTTTTGCTTTGCAATTGCACATGCCAGGGGGGCGCCGCTCTGCATGCGTGTTCTGTACCGCGCCGCTAGGCGCATGCTGGCGCTCTGTAAATAAATCAGTGTGTGACGAGCATCCGTCTCGAGTAGACGTGTCTTTCTTTCTTAGGCGCTTAGCGCCAACCCCGTTGTGTCGGGCTAGCCGGCGTCCCGCCGGCCGCGTCGGTTCCGCGTGCCCGCTGTTCGTGCCGTTCGTCTTCTGCTGCTTCTTCGGCGCCGCTAGCGACGACACGACATTACTTTCTCCTCCTTCTCGGCCGGCGCTTCGGGCGCCGTGCCCTTTGTTCCCCGTGCGTCGCGTCAAACGCACGATACTACAATTATGTCGCCGAACAGTCAGAGCTCACGCGAACAGGTCGACTTTCCACCATAGATGCAACATGAAACGCTTACCGTCTTGACACGTCTTGCAGCGACGTCGATGCACATGGTCATCGGAAAATCGGAAGTGTTCAGACGCGTAGCACAGGATCCTGCAGTAGACTGCGCCAAAATTGGAACGACACCGACAAATCACGAATCCAATTCGGTCGCCATTACTGTTTATTCTCGTTCCTCTTCTCCTTCTCTCTCTGAGAACTGTACTCTTGTGTCTTCTTTTCCATCTTCTTCCCACGAAGAAAATTAATTCAGAAAAATATTTTCCGACGCGCGGAATCGAACGGGCGACCTCGCGCTCGGCGTTAACCGTTTGGCCACAGAAGCGTACGTTCTTCAGCATACTCACGGCGAGTTATTTATATACACCATTTACCGCTGGAGGTACTGCGATCTCGGGGGGAATCGGAGATCTACGCATTACCAGCGAGATGCCGCTGCGATGCGCGTGTACTTTGCCCTACAGGGGCGTAGTCACCCGCGCGCGCGCCCTCGCTTATCGTGTGAGGGGGGAAGTTAGTATGCCGTGCGCTTTCGCCAGAAAGATTGCGTTTAGGTTACAGAGCGCACAAAGATGACTTCACCCGCAGCAGAGGCGCCGTTTGCGAAAGAAGCGCGTTGTTCAAATACAGTGAAGTACCAACGGCGACACTTGTTAGTTCGCGCTACGTTACATGCGTCCCTTGTGTTTGAGCAGCGCGCGAACTTTGTGAGTTCGCACGCGTCCTTTGTGTGTTCTTTTCGTGCGTTTTCGGGCTTGAGGAGCGCGCTGGACGTTTCGATCTGCTTGCCGTTCTCCGCGTGTCATTCGAATTTGTTGCTATCGCATTCACTGCTTCGCCCTTGCGGCGAAACTGGGACTTTTTTGTTGAGGGAAACATTACGAAATAACACCAGACATATGTACAAATGTTACACGCACAGACATGTATGTTGAATAGTCGCATATGTTTTATATAACCAGTTGTTTACAGATACGTCACGATGCCAAGAGGAACATGTTTATTACCAAAACCAGAAGCGGTAAACTCAAATGTAGCGCTTGCGCTTGCGAGGACGGTAGTCCTGGATAGTGCTTTAGACCAACTTCAGCGGATGGCGATTAACTGCAATTCACGCTAACCCGACGCGACGCCTACTGTATCATTGGAGTACAGATGTAATGTTTATAAAAGTAGATAGCCAGCACTGCAACCACAAGTGACGTTTCACCAACATTACGCCTGCATAGGGTATTTTTCCAAAACAGTTCCGAGACCTGGCGTGGTTCGGTGCTAGAATACTTCATTGCCACGCAGAATGCTTGGGTTCGATTCCTGCTGGAACCATAACATTTGTTATTTGCATTTGTCGGGTCAACGCTGCCGAAGTCGGTTTTTAGATGTGAAGCATCTTATGGCGAAGCTTAATCCGGTGGTGGTGGTGGTGGTGGTGGTGGTGTGCCGCGTGCCCACCCTTACTGCGCATGCGCAAACAGTTAAAGAAAAAATAAAAATAAAAAAAACCTCCTCTCCCCCTCCCTCTCCTCTAGGCATCCCTCCCCATGGCAACCACACCCTCACTGCGCATGCGCCTCCCTTCCTCTCTCCCCTCTTACACTCCCCCCTCTCTCCATCCCTGCCCGCGGCGTCTAACTCCCCCCTGCGCATGCGCGTCCCCCCCCTCTCTCTCCTCTCCTACGCTCCCCCCTCTCTCCTCTACGCATCCCTGCCCACGGCGTTCACACTCCCACTGCGCATGCGTGTCACCCCCTTTCTCTCCTCTCCTCCGCTTCCCCCTTTCTCGCCTCGCGACGCCGACGCAGGCAGCGTCTGCTAGCGAGTTTCTTGGTTGAAAAAACCGACTGCTCGCGCTGCACAACCGTTCACTGGCCATCCCGTATATATGGCAATGGATCTTGACCTCCAAGGTGGTGCCGGTGGAAGATTTCGCCTGTGCGTTGTTGAACAATAAAAATTCGCAGCGTGCGCGTTAACTAAAAGCGGAGTGCGGGTCTCTGTGTCCAGTCGGAGTCTTCTGTCTCTCATTGCCCATTAGCAGCGATTGGCATGTTCCAGTAGGAAACACTGTTCCATCACTGCCTGCTTTGCGCCTCCCCAGTTTTCTCTCCTGCGGAACGCTGCGATGAGCGCCAGCGTCAACGCCGCCGCCAGTGTAAGCGTTAGCACCCGCTGCTTCACATCTACACATGGTTCCCTTTAGCGGGAGATGGTGTAATTTTTTTTTAATGCTCTCACATTCAAATTACCAAGTTTGTCTCGCCGTCCCTCGGTAGATATAAACTGTCAAACACCTGTGGCGCATACCCGCATACCGCGGCCCGTCGTATACGGGTATGTGCCACACGTCTGGAGCAAAGGGTTGGACGTCGTACGCGACGCGATTTTCACGTTATTCATGTTACGACCGGATAGCCATAATCGTAAAACCCTTTTACCCTCCCGTACTAATTATAGTCTACCCCAGGCTAAGGAGGTGATCGTGAGAGCACCCAGACGTAGGCGGCTAGATAGATAGATAGATAGATAGATAGATAGATAGATAGATAGATAGATAGATAGATAGATAGATAGATAGATAGATAGATAGATAGATAGATAGATAGATAGATAGATACGTGCATAGAAACGCGCAAACTGCAGGCAGTACGCAAAGAAATGCTTCGTATTTAATAAGTCCATCGAGATTACAGCTCCGTAACTGAGCGCTCCGTGTTCGCAGCGCACGCTGACCGAAGGAAGCAGAACAAAAATAAAAGCGGAAGGATAAGGGGGTGTAAAGCGAAGGGCAGGGGCGCTATTTTGTAAGCGTTCTAGCATAGAACGGGGAGGAGGATAGAACAAAAAGAGGAGGGAAAGACATGCGCGATTGGTCGAGGCTATGAGGCTATTCCGACGGTCAAGACGTGCGAATAGCCACAAAATGTGCTTAGAACGGAGAGGAGGTTGTTATAACGGGCTCGGGCGTCGTTCTATCGATGGTATGGCTACAAAACAGTCTCCGCGGACAACTCGGCTTGGATCGAAACGTAAGCGGTGGGGCCGGAGGAGTGGGTTTCTCGCGCATCTCTCTACCGCCTCACAGCTGACGCCTGTCCGCTGCTGTGTACTCGTGGGTGAGTTCGCTAGCACGTAAGGCTAACTGGGGATGCCGCTCCATAAATGAGAGCAGAAACGCCCTTTGGTTGTCGGGAAAGCGCGGACCTCTTCTCGATTGCTGCGCTATTTCGACAACTGGGTAACGGTTCGAATTGTCACGCCGTTTGAATTTTACAAGTACACTAATACTGCTAATACTAGAGGCATTGGTTTAAACAGCGTGGGGGCCAGCGCCACTGCGATACCACCTGGCGCTACGTCAAGACCTTAACAGAAGTTAATTGTCAAAGTCACCGAGCTCTTCAACTTCAAGCTGCGAAAAACAATGCCTCTGAATATTGATGTTCAGTTATAATAATTATGCATTTCTTTATGCACTGCATACATTCCTGAACTCCCCAGCTCGCCTATTGGCTGCTTGCTTCCCTCTTCTTTTTGTTCTATCCTCCTCCCCGTTCTATGCTAGAACGCTTACAAAATAGCGCCCCAGACGCGGTGTGTGCAGTACGTGTACTTCGGCGCGTACAAGGTGGGCGCACACTGACTTGCGAAGCTTTCAAAGCGCTGGCTGCGTGAATCTTTGCGATCGGTCTCATGTGGGCGGTACTGATTTAATCGCGGACGCGCCCAGCAGCGTCTGTGGCACTGCTTATACACATATAGTTAATTAAGTCCTTCCGTTCTTCGATCTGCAATAGCGACAAGGTAATATTGATCAGTCATGCTCTCTCACGCGTGTGCGGTGTCGGCCGTCTGTTTTAAAATGCATATATCGTAATATATTCCTCTGCAAGTCTAGCTTTGTGGCGGGCGAGCAGTTAAATTGCCCGAATAAATATGAACTCGAGTTTAAGAGCGCTTTTGCGTGCGCCGGTCATTTCCGAACAAACGCAGTGCCGATCTTGTTGAATAAACAAGTGCGCGTCGGTACATTCTTTTCTTCGTTCATTTAACTGATAAATTCGGTTACAATTGGTGCTACCTTGTTCCCGGCATTGTCGGGGGCTCCCTCGTTGCCTGAACAGCGCGCGAAATATTGGGAGACCAGCGTAGAACGAAGATAAACAATCAGAAACTGGCACCGTAAAGTAAACTACGACAGATGGCGCTGTACATTTTGAATATACCCTATTTCCGTCGCGTCAACAAAATCACAAAGAAGGGCGTGTATCCTCTTCCAGGGATAGACGCTGCCCTGGATCAATTACACAACGCGCTGTACTTGGACCACAAGACCGACTACTGGCAAATAGAAGTAGACCTGACAGACCAATAAAAGAATGGCTTTATAACACCAGCCGTCATCTTCGAGTTCAAAGTCGTGCTCGTTGGTCCTTGCTCGGTACCTGCGACTTTCGAATGAGCTATGGATACAGTGCTGGCCGGCTTGGCGTTGCAGACTTGCCTCGTGCACTTGGACGACGTCGTTGTGCTTGCTTAAAATTGCGACAAACACCTCCGGCGCCTAGAAGCTGTACTTCAATGAATGAAGATCGCAAGACTCAACCTGCAGCCAGAAAAGGGCCGCTTTGCGCACGGGGAGCTCTAATTCTTGGACCACCTGATTAGCAAGTCTAGAGTACATCCCGACCTTCGGAAAACCTTTCAGCCACCCCCCGACAAGAAGGCCGTGTGCCGATTTCTCGGCTTGCGCGTCTATAACACACGCTTTGTCAAGGAATGTTCACGAATCACCGAACCACTGACGCAACTCACGAAGAACGACGTGGAATTCAAGTGGAGAGCGGCGCAAGTCGAAGCATTTCAATAATTGAAACGATGCCTGCAGACGCCTCCAATACTTGCGCATTTCGACGAATACGCCGACACGGCAATCGACACCGACGCAAGCAGCGTATGGCTCGGAGCCGTCTTTGTTCAGAGGACTAACGGACTAGAAAGGTTTATCAGTTTAGCTAGGTGGTCGCTATCTAAGGTGGAGGACAGCTATTTCACAACAGAAACGGAGTGCCTTGCCATCGTATGGGGCACATAAAAGTTTAGCCGTCATGTAGGCTACAAAGTTAGGCCCGGAGTTGACTGCGGACCTAACTCAGGCGATCTTGAGATGCAGCAAGACAAGTCACCGCCATACCACCGCCTACCACACGCAGACCAATGACCTTACCGAGCGTCTAAATAAGACCATCACCGATATGATGGCCAAGTACGTCGACGTCGAACACAAGACGTGGGATGCCATCCTTCCGTACGTGACCTTCGCATAGAACACGGCCGTTAATGAAACGGCCCAGATGATGCCATACAAGTTCGTTTAAGGAAGGAGCCCGGCGACGACGCTCGACGCCATGCTACTCAACGTTACCGACGAAAAAACCTCGATGTCACCATCTACCTGCAGCGTGCTGAAGAAGCATGACAACTCGTCCTTCTGGGCATCCAGAGCCAGCAAAAAGCCGACAGCCGTCGTAAAAACCTATCAAGACGCCACTTATAATACTAACCTGGCGACCGTGTCCGGGTCTGGACACCGATAAGTCGACGTGGACTCATTAGAAATTTATTCGGCAATATTTTGGGCACTTTGGGCCATACAAGGTGCTTTGACGTCTTGGTGCTCTACACTACCAGATTATACCGGACGGTATTACGAACTCTCCATGACACACGATTTCAAGTCGTTCATGCCGTGCGCCTTAAGCGATTGTTTGCGTGTTAAGGAACCTAAGGACCCTAGTTGGGCATCCTTTATTTAGTTCTTTCGTATTACATGCATGTTTGCAATTTCGTGTTTTGTCTTAAGCATCGGGGTGATGCTTTTTCAGAGGGGGGCGTTGCCACGCGTATTTCATTTTGATGTATACGTATTTCGCCCGCAAAGACTCTTAGCAACGCTCAGCACAAGCAGCGCCGCATTGTTAGAGAAGCTTCGAAATTGTTTGAGATCATTCTATTAAGATTTCACGCAGGATACGAATAGTCTAGTTTATTCGAGAGCTTAAGCGGACACCAGCGATAACGCTGGAATCTTTGATGGCGCTTGTACACAAGCCGACGCGCTTTACCGCTTGCAAGGTTATGTTCACCGCTATCAGTGTACCACGTGTATTGCTTCGTCTTGAACATGCCGGCTGCTGCCTTGGTCAACGTCACGACCACGTGACATTTTCTTTGGAGGGCAAACAGCGTGCACAAGCTCAACGGGGTGCTCAGCAGCCTACGACATCGACATTACTGTGACGTGTTCAGTGTGCCCCATGCCATCCTTTCTGGTGTGTTTGTGTGTGTGTGTGTGTGTGTGTGTGTGTGTTTGTGTGCGTGCGTGTGTGTGGCGTGTGTGTGCGTGCGTGTGTGTGTGCGTGTGTGTGTGCGTGTGTGTTTATTCACACATTTGTTAGTTTTCTTACAGAAAGCCAAAAGGATCAGTGCTAAAGGGCAGTGCCAAAAGGATCAGTGCTAGCACGCTCCTGACTGAGGCCCTGACCGCTGTACAATCAGTGCTCGGCGAAGCAATATGAGTAACGTAAACAACATAATCATTCACGAGTAACATCAGTACAGTAAATAACATAAGCGAAGGAAGTAGCACAAGCAAGAATATAACGTATTATTCAACCTCCAGACGTTGGCACTGACAACACAACAATGTGCAACACAATTAACTATATATGCAGATTTGTCTTGTATGCACTCTTAGAAGGCGATTATTTTATGTCTAACGGTTCTTTGTTTGCATTCAACAGCCTAGCAATTTTGTATCTCAAGCGCTGCGTCCCATAATTTGTTCTGGTCTTAGGTAGTATATAGTTGATCACACGTAGGTTGCGGTCTGTTGTCGTTTGAAGATAGCTAGACTCGAAATTTGCCCAGTTTTATTTAATATGCATGAACATATAAAGTGAAAGCTTTTCTGTGTAGAGAAGGCTTGGTGAAACTAATTTATACTTAATTTTATATGGATATGTGGTATCATTGTAAGGGATGCGTTCAAGAGCACGAACGGCTCTTTTTGCAAAACTTCTAGTTTGCCTCAATTAATTTTCGTTGTAGATCCCCAGATCAATTAGCAGTAGTGCAGATGTGACTGAGCTAGAGCATGATATATAATTGGTTTTAGTCTATTTGGAATTCTGATCGTGGTCCGGACGCGTGGCAGTGCTCTCACCCCAAGTGGCTCTGTTCACTCCTGATGCGTGATCGTCAAGCCGCTTCCAATGATTTGTCGTGTGCTTGTCAGTCAGCATGTCGGTGAACCGTTGTGTACTTCAGTCGTGTTTTTCGAAGCGCGGAATAATGAAAAAGAGTGTGTCATTTTATTACACGTGACTACTAGGTACTGGAAAATGTTCACTGTCTGATTGACGCACTG